>LPNX010215623.1:1397317-1427382 GCA_001517045.1 Pseudotsuga menziesii | reverse complement strand
CAAGGACAGAATATACCTCGTTCCAGAATCCACATTGAGGAAGAAGATCATTCAGGCAGCCCACGATTCTCCTTTATCAGGACATCAAGGTTTCTTAAAAACCTACAGGCAGATCAGAGAGAGGTTCTCTTGGAAGGGCGTCAAGGGGGAGATTATGCAGCATGTCCGGGAATGTAGCATCTGTCAACAGAACAAGATTGAGAACACCCACCCCGCAGGGTTACTCTAGCCAATATCGATTCCAGAACAGAAGTGGGAGAGCATCTCCATGGACTTCATTACAGGCTTGCCCAAGGTCCAAGGGCGAGATTGTTTATATGTAGTAGTTGACAGACTGACCAAGTTTGCACATTTCTTCTCGATACCATCAGACTACTCGGCATCTCAAGTAGCGGAGTTATTTTTCAGGGAGGTTTTCAGGTTACACGGGTTGCCTAAGACCATTGTCAGTGATCAGGATAGCAGGTTCACGGGTGCCTTTTGGCAGGAACTATTCAGGTTGGTGGGGACCGAACTGGCTACTATTACGAGTTATCACCCCTAGAGTGACGGGCAAACAGAAATAGTCAACAAATGGATCGAAGGGTATCTAAGGAATTATGTAGCAGGACAACAGCGGACCTGGATCAAATGGCTACACCTAGGGGAGTATTGCTACAACACTACTTATCACATGTCTATTAGGATGACTCCTTTTAAGGCATTATATGGATACGAGGCCTTGGACTATGCAGATTTGGCATTCGGAGACAGTAGGGCTCCTAAGGCTAAGGATTGGATACAGGACAGTCAGGACATACTGAAAATACTGAAGGAGAATTTACAAACAACCCACAATCAACAGAAGATGTATGCCGACAAACACAGGATTGAACGAAGCTTCGAGGTAGGGGATTTAGTATACTTAAGGCTCTAGCCCTACAGACAGTCCTCGCTTAAGAAGAAAGGAGCAGAGAAGTTGAAACCCCGCTTTTATGGACCCTACAAAATAATCCGGAAAGTGGGAGAGGTGGCATATGAGCTAGAACTTCCTCAGGAAAGCAAAATTCACAACGTGTTCCATGTATCTAGCCCTAAGAAGACCCTTGGGCAACACATTGCTCCATCCACCGAATTGCCTCCTTTAGATGATGAAGGACTGCTGATACTGATTCTCGAACGGATCATTCAAACTAGAGAGAGGAAGCTCAGGAACAGGGTAATCAGGGAATACTTAGTTCAATGGAAGGAACTACCGCCAGAAGATGCCACCTGGGAAGGTGAACAAATATTGCAGCATCCCAATTTGAAGTTGCTTGAGGACAAGCAATCTTGAGCGGGGAGGACTGTAATGTCCTCTTCCAATTAGGCCTTAAGGCCCCAAAACCGCTAACCTATGTGATTCCTGTGGGTTCGAGCGGTTATTGACAGCTAGGGAATCAACTAAGAACTGATGCCATCTATAGAAGATCTAGGGCATCATCATTTGGTCGAGAAGGGCCACCGAGGCCAAAGGCCACCTTCGTGCATGCCATCCTAGCATTATTTAATAATGCATGCACTCTTTAAGTCTCCATCCGCATGCATGCAAGTCAACGGCAAATTAGAAGATAAAGTGACCTAATTAGGTCAAAGATTAGGTTTTGCGCAGTTGAACTTTATAAATAGAAGATAAAGCGAAAGGAGACTTCACTTTGGATTATGATTATTTTGGGAGCTCTTGGATAGCAGCACAACGTGCAGCACAGCAGTTGGGGTTGGAGACGGAGTCTTCAGCTAACAGGATTTCGGTAGTGAAACATCTGTCCTAGTCTTATTCCGGGTAAGCCATACAGGTTCACCACTTGTTCTCTATTCATTCATCAGTTATCTAGTACGTGGTATAGATCGTTGGAGGGACACGTGTGCAGCCGTAAGAGGGGGTTTTCAGCCACAAATCCCTAATCAGCTGTTGGGCCTTCAGATCTCAGTTTCCTTCCGAAACTCAGGCACCATTCTCATCATCAGCTTCATACTCCGGTACCCAGTGATTATCAGATCCATCAGGGCTCATTCGAAGCAGTTATTAGCAGTTTCGGGGTTCCAGGGCGTGAGTAGCTGCCTCTCTGAAGCAATTCGCTACCCTGCCTAGAGGTCTCAGAACCTCCGCATGCATCAGGCATTCTCTCCGGCACTGAAAACCTATCGACCCGGCGAATTCGCAGTTCCATCGGACACCTCCTTCCTTGAGGGCGTCACCCTTTTCTGACTGGGGCGTCTTGTTGCTGGGGTTCACCTGGAGCAGAGGAGATCCACCTATTCCCGATCCAGTATCCGGTGCTTGCATACTTTCTCCGGAGCAGTTCAGCCGGCTTATCAGTGGTAAGTGTTCATTCTATCTCGCAAACCCTAACCCTAATTTTTCCTATAAAACAGGGATTTTTGCTTGGCAGTTTGCATGCCCCGTTGTATCAGCATATTTGTATAGAAGTAGAAAATATCGGGATTTGGGATATTACACTTTAAGTGAGAAGAAACACAATGTATTTGATTCCGGATTTGTTTCACAATAATTTCAGAATCTCCAAAAACTTTTAGATTACTTACCTTTAATTCAATCGCTTTCTTTAGTCCCTGCACCAGTGCTTCGTACTCAGCTGTATTATTAGTACACTCAAACTCTAATCTACATGAGAGAAGATATTTATTCTTCTGGGGGTCGATCAGGATACAGCCGGCTCCTGACCCTTCTAATGTCTTAGAGCCATCAAAAAACAAAGTCCACAAATCATTAACTACTGAAGGTGAATCTATTCCTACTGCTAAGTCTACTATTTTACAGTCAATCTCATCAGCCTGTGAGAAACGAAGGAGATCAGGCTGAGTGTCTAATGTGTTGCTGGCTTCTTCTGCTTGGTAATTTCCTGGTTCTAACTCAATAAAATAGTTTCCCAATACAGAATCCACTGGTACATTCTTCTCATTCAGTTGAGTAACATTGTATCTCATGTGAGGCTCCCTTAAAATCTTAATTTGGTTCGGACTCCCTTTGTATGGCAACCACAGATGCGACCAATCTGAGGCGAAATATCCATTTAATTTGGCCGACCAATCTCTGCTCAGGACAAGACTGTAAGTGTTTGGTATATCAGCCACCACGATGTTAATAACTTGGCATACTTTGTCATTGGATGCCAAATGGACTAAGACATCTTCCATCTCACCAATTACCTTTACATCTGTCCTATCCAGCTGGACTACCCTCCACGTGGATGGCTTAGGCTGCCCATTTATCTTTTTATAGACTGATATGGGCATGACATTAACTGACGCCCCTGAGTCTACCAGACAATTGTGCACGTTATGATTAAAAATTTCAAATGTGAAGAGAAAAGGTGGATGTTTGCTTTTAGACTTACCTCCAACGTTGGTTTCTCCAATTTCTTCTTCTTCCTGAGGTTGATTGTTAGCGGGCAGCTTTTCATCCGATGCTTCAAGTGCTTTCAACAGTCTTTCCTTTTGCTACGGTACTTTACACATTTCGAATAGTGGAACATTTGCTTTTACCTTCTTTAAATCTTCCACGATGTCATAATCCATCGGCTGCTCAATGGGATGAGGTTTATCAGCGTTCATCTTTCCTTCCTCTGGCCTAGCCAACGTATTATTCTGCTTCGGATCTTGGCTGGTAATAGTGAATTCTGGAATCTTATCAGCCAAGGATTTATTTTGAAATCTCTTTACGTTTCTTTGCAGCCTTTTAATCTTTGGTAAAATGAGACTGTTTTCTTTAATTGGCCCTTGGCTCCTTGTTGCCACGTTGGTTTCCATGACGTCCTTGTACCCCTGATTCTTTTCTTCTTCAGCATCAAATAATGAAACAGAATCCCACAAAACCATAGTTTCCTCTTCCTGCTTTTTCGTTGAAGTAGTATTTTCTTTTCTTTCTTCAGCTCCCTCTTCTGTTAATCTGGAATCCAAGAGCTGATCCATGACCAACGTCATCGAATTTATCCATTGAGGACAATTCTTTTCAGAGTGTGGCTGTTGGTGGAAAGTGCAGAAATTGTCCATGCCGACCTCTGTTAGATTCATAGATGCAGTATTGTGAGGAGGAGGTTGAGACTGATTGTTATCCTCTCTTTTCTTATAATAGGGCCTATAGAACTTTTGTGTTTCTTTTTCTTTCTCCATATCTATGATTTTGTTGGAAAGCTTCTGCATCATTTTGGCCATATTTTCCAAATCTGGCGACTTTTCTTCCTTAGCCTTGGTAAACAATAAGGCTTTTCTTCCCGCAGCTTTCTCTCCTGATTGTTCTAGATAATCTTCAATACTTTCTCTTTCCGCTTCCACTACTTCTGCCTCTTCATAGGTTTCCGTCAAAGTAGGCTTGGCCCTACCTTTGGCAAACATGGCCAAATCAGGGCCTAAAGCTGAAGTATAATATTCAATCAAAACTTTGTTTGAATGTCTATCAGTTTCAGAAATTTTTTTGAGATAGGCTGCAAACCTTTGTGTGAAACTGTGCACATTTTCCTTTCTTTCTTTCTTCAAGGCACATAGCCCTTTCATGAGGGCTGCATGAGTTTTCTGAGTTGCATACTTACTTCTGAAAATTCTTTCGAAGGTATCCCAATCAGGGATAGAGTTAGCAGGCAACCCAAAGTACCATGATGCCGCAGCTCCTTTAAGGGTATGCGGGAACAGTCTGCAGACTACATCTTCATACTCTCCGGCCCTTAATCCTTCAATTGCTAAGTAAAAACTTTGTAGGTGATCATCTACTAGTATTTTCTCATTGGGGTCAAACTTGGGCAACATCTTGTCAAAGGCTTGAGGTAGGTCGTGTAATGGGGGTGTCAGGTTTAATGGTGATCTGGCTCTCCATGCAGGTGGTGGATTTGGTGGGTTAGGTGGTTGGTTTGCGTTTACGCCAGCCATGAGTCTGGGTGGAGAGTGAGGAGGTAAGCCAATAGGAGTGCGAGCAGGAGAAGTGTGAGGGGTATCTGGGCCTTCTTGGTTCAAAGGTAGTACAACTTCCTGTAAGGCTGTTTCTACAAGTTCCTCCCAGTCTCCAACCAGCACTGAGTCTTCCGCTACAGGGCGATCTTTCTTTTTATACTCTCTTCTGGGCAATTCAGGGATGATTGGCACTCCTCCAATCTTCTTTACACACACCCTGGTGTGTCTTCTCAGATCATTAACAATTTCGTTGCCAACAGAATATAGATGTTCTCTTTCTTCCGGAATTGGATTATGAAACCCACTGCTTTCAGAACTGTTACCAGTGGAATAATCTCGAGAAAACAGGTTTCCTCGGCCAGCCATACACTGGCGGCCCTCCTTCTAGCGCCAAAACTGTTGAGGCCCAGAAATTCGCAGGGAACAACAGTAAGGGACTAGCTCGTCAACGTTCCCAACTAGCCCGTGACTGTTTGGTATGGGGAATCCGTCCGATTTGCAGTCTGGCTACCGTAGGTCAAAGTAACAAAAACAAAGGCTTTACCGGTCGCAGCCCGGTCCACCGTGTATTTTTTGTATTTTTTGACTTAAGTATGATATGCAAGTGCCTAATCAACCATGCAGGGCAATAAGATGCGAGGAGCAGTCACAATGTGATGCGCAGGTTCTTACCTCTCGTCTTAAGGCTCGCAAGCATCCAAATCGCATACAACAAGAAAATAAACTAACTACCTAGACTATCCCTAGGGAGCAGGATTATCATTCATTGGTGAGTAATATATTTTGTACATGCAAAATGAAAAGTTACAGATTGCTGACACTTCTTTCAAGACACACGAACAATTGCAGATTTTTTAACAACCAGTTAGCCAATTGTTTTATGAACAACATTTATTACTCATAGTGGAAAAAACATCACAAAATATACTGAAAAGCATTCAACAAGAACATAGGTTCAGGAAGTTAAACACCCTCACAGTTAATGAAACACAGCTGAAAACGAAATAGTTCCTCTTCAACATTGTTCATTTAATCACATTGATACATTCCACAGTTTGCTTTCTCCAGCAGGCAAAAGTTGCAGTGTCTGATTGTAAAACGAAATAGCTCCTCTTACAAGCAAATGGTTTACAAGTTTTTCCAGGGAAAAAGTCCTCTGTCTAAGTTCTACTTTCAAAAATTTAAACTACAACTGCAGACCGCTTGGGCTGCCCCCCAAACGTCTGACCTTTCAGTTCCTCAATGCTTCATATTCCTTTATCTTTTCTGCGCATGCTCGTGATTGGCTGAGTGACTGCCGGACCTTTCAGAGCTGCTCCTCTGTCACTATTCGTTTTGTCTTTTTCCTTCGTTTGTCCTTCTTGCGATCCTGTTAGTTTCGGCCCTGCCTCTACCAAACGGTCCGTCTTCCTCCACGCCGCGGTAGTTTGACCGATCTCCCGAACCCACCTGCAATCAATCGACAAGTATCGTTCATTGGAATGGCGTTTTAAACATTAAAATTAACCACCTGAAACAGCTAATCCACAAGAAAACGGCCAGGTGCATCTCTCGATCTGCAAAGAGTTTTGATTAAGCCCTGGGCGGGAAAGTTCTAGATCGGCAGTCGGAAGGCTTTGACATCGGACGCGAAAAGGCTTTCCTAGCCGCAACGGCGGAAAAGACAAGGGCTAAAGTCACGCGAAACGCGGGTGGGAAAAGCTCAATCGGAAGTCGGACGACTTTACATTTCGGAAGCTAAAGGACTTTGAGAGCCGCAACGGCGGAAAGGAAGAGAGCTAGAGACACCCAAAACGCGGGAGGGAAAAGGTTTTAGTCGGAAATCGGAAGACAATTAAATCGGGAGCTAAATGACTCTCCTAGCCGCAACGGTGGAAGAGAAACAACTACGGGTCCGTGACAAAAAAGAGTCAACACGCATCGGCAGGCGGATCGTTTTGGACTTCGGGTGCCCAACCGCTTTGGGAGCCGCAACGGCAGAAGGGGAAAAGGCTAAGGCTTCCGATTAAATAAAAATTGACGCCCGATCTCTTAGAAAAACAAGAAGTGTTCAGAAAGCCCAAAAAATTCAACAGCAGTCAAAAAGCCATTTCACCTTCAAAACGGTGACCCATCAGAGAACAATTAGCAATACTAAACTCAACTCTACGACCCGCTGCAAAATTCAAACACACAAAATCCGGCAACAGGCTGCACATAAATCGTTAAGAATATCCAAACTTAAAACATGATCAACAATTAAGGATAAAACGACCTGAAGCAATATTCCATCATGAGGAGGGGCCCAAAATTTAAGAGATTTGGGGAGAACGGTTGCAGATGCAACAGGACTATTAACACTCCAATAATATTAGAAATTAAATGTTAAAGTTTAATAATGTTTCATAAAGTTCCTATTAGTATTAACTATTAAGTTGTGTAGCATGGGCATCGGTACCTGGAGGTAAGGTACTTATATTGGGTATGCGTACCGGGTACTTGGGTGCACGTAAGGTATGTTTCCTGTTGTACCCTCCCATACCTCATACTGGCTCCACCTACCAAAGACTCCGTTATTAAAATAGGGGCACTTATAGGCTAAATGCTACAACGTACCCCATGTTTGGGTACTCAGGGGGTATGCCCGACTCAGCAAAATGCAAATCCGTTGGGGAAAATGTAATGACCCCCAACCAAATTTGAACTAGCTTTTTGCTAACTGCATATGGAGTCTAGTTTAAGACTTATGTCAAAGACTTTGCAACACTGTTCAAATTCCACTTAATATTGTCCAAATCTGGTAGACTGATTTTGCTTTGATTTACAAGGAATGTTTTTTTATGGTTTTTTGTTCACCACTCATGGAACATAGTTTGACTACCAAATGTGCACATAAAAAATATACATATGTATTTATTACTGAGAAATACACTCACATCAACCCAGGAATACATTTGCAACATTTTATTGCCTGTAACACCGGTACAAATAGGTGTTTAAAATTAGATTTCAAGTGTAACGTCAGATCTGAGTTTGACTATTTGTTATAGCTGCCTGGTACATTGATTTATCAAATTTTATGTAACTTCCATCCTTCCATTTGATATCTACTATGTGTCTGTTGAAACACTGAGAGGGGGGTGAATCAATATTTGTACTATTTAAAATTTTAATCAAAAGCAGGTTGCTGATCACCAATCACAGCACATCATCAATGTGTAAAAATAACGAGATACACAGTACACAATAGTTTTTGACGTGGAAACCCAAGTTCTGGGGGTAAAACCACGAAAGCCTTTTAAAAATAGTTTTCCAGAAATAACTGGAAGGAGGGAACAACCCCCTTATTATATAGACTTCAATTTTCCAGCTTCAACTGGAAGGAGGCTACGACCCCCTGATTTACAGGCTACGACCTGAAGGAAGCTGCCGCTCCCTAGTTTTCCGGTTTCAACTGGAAGGAGGCTACGACCTCCTTTCCTTGCCCCGTCCTGCCACCCTGATAAGAAGAAGATTGTCGAACCTGTGGACCTGTCACATACCAAACTCTGCTGTTGATAACCTCTGCACTCTAATCATTGCCAAACACTGTTCATGTACATCCTTGTACACCCCGTCATACCCAAACACTGAACAAATGATACTTCTCTGCTTTCACTGAACACAAGGCTTACATCATCATAAGCGAGCATCAACTCATGGCATGTATCAACATCATATCAAAGCATGCATAGTATAATCATCATATATCATCATCAGCATTGACACAAGGCATGGATCATTCACACTTCACTGTTTCCTTTCTGAACATTAGACATGTATCATCATAGTGTATCTTTAAGTAGCATCATCATAGACGTCATCAAGTGCATATATCATAGAGTATACACCATCATCATCATCATTGTGTAGATCAAATAAGCATCATATTGTATGTACATCATCAAGCATAGGAGAGTATCAAAGTATCTTCATCATCACATCATAGTGTGTATAGGAGTACAACAACATCATAGAGTGTGCATCATCATGTAGCATGGGAGAACATCATCGTCATTGAGTATGCATCCTCATCATCACAATCCTCTCATCACAGCATGCATGTATACCATAATCAAAGAGTGTTCATCATAGAGTGCATTGCATTTATCATCTCATACTGCACATTACTTGTACACTGTACATGCCTTTTTAGATATTACTGTACATACATTGTACATATGAACATACCATTGTATGTACTACTGTAAACATCACTCTTGTACATACTACTGTATCATATGAATATATTATTCATGCACATACACTTGTTCACTTATATCTTTGTACATACTAACTGTTGTTTATACTTCACACATTCACATCACTGAATATGGATCACAATCCATTTACTTCATACACCACTATTCACAATACATTTGTCTACTATGAATTCAATGATTGCAAACATACCTTGTCAATACATTACTGTAGAAGACCCCAGACTTGTGTGTGCTCAAGCATGATAGATTCGGACTGTATGTTGACTGTAGGACTGTCATAAAAGAAGGCAGCAACAGAAAAAAAACATACCTCAAACTTAGCAGTAACCCATCAACCAAGACTCGGATTGTATGACTGTTTTGTGTGAGCTAAAGGAGAGTGGTCTGCTGCTAAAAGTTGAACCCAAAAGAAGAGTCTGCTGTTACAAGCCAACAGTGAGCCCTACCAAAATCCGGACTTTATAAAAGATGTCTTAACCCCAAAAAGTTTATCTCTGTGAAAAGAGAGGTCTGCTGCTAACTCAAAGAAAGTCTGCTACTACAACTTTAACCCAAAAATGTGCCTCTGTGAAATTTGGGTCTGTCACAAAAACGAAGGCAGCAGTAGATAGACTTGGACTGTTCACTCCCAAAATTTGCAGCCTTCTGCCAGCGAATTCACTCCCTCAGTCAAGCAACCAAAAGGTGACTTCAGTCCAACTTTAAACCAGCTAAAAAAACAGTCCAAAACACTCCAAAAATGACTGTTGAAAATTAACTCTCTGCTGCCTGCGAATTTCCTCAGTCCAAATCACATTTTTTTTTTTTTATCATTTTAATGAAGGCAAGTGATGTGTATAAATACACGTTGAGGGAGAGCTTTTAGGGGCCGACCTGTTGAGGAGAAGGTAAGGTGTTTTATGATTGAAATTTAAAGTTTTAATTATTTAATTATTACATTAAAACATGTTTTGATGCAAGAAGACTTTTATTAATTTATTAAAAAAATTACATGAGGGGTTTTCATAACTTATTAAAATGTTTTATCATTTAATTTAATTATTATTTCAATTATGTTTTTATTTATTAAAACATTTTGATAATGGGGTTTGACCTTCATAAGCGTGGTCAAGGTTAAGGCTATTTAAGTGTTCAATTTTCTTTATTATTTTCAACGTTTAATTTGTTTGTTATTAATTTTAAAAATTGTGATAAGCACTTTAGATTAATGATAGGGGTTAAAATCACTTATTAAGTTATCAATAGATGTTTCAACACTTTTATTAGTGTGAAGACAAGGGTTTAAAGGTCTTTGGGTCAAATGGGCTTCAAGGGCTAATGTAAAGGTGCGATGGTTATCATTAGGGCATTATTAGTGTTTTTAGGACCAAGGCATACAACAAAGGGTCGAATGTAGGCTTAGGGACCAAGGTTAAGGGTTTTAGGGTCTTTTGTTAGGTCATTAGAGTTACCACAAGTGAAGAAACATAACCATCAAGGTGTGGGGGTGCCTAGGCTTCTTCTAGGGTACCATGACCTCTATAACACGCAAATGACCACTGAAAGGATCATTTGGACTCTTGCAACTTCTTCAAACCACCAAGAACACATTCTAGGATAATAGGGCATGGTTGTGGTGTTGGGGAACCAAGGAAACAACTAGGGAATCATCGAACCAACTTAGGGGTACTTAAACACTCTACAAGGTGTTTAGGGCTTTTGCCATTGTCCCAAGGGCTTCAGACTTGGGCATGGACAAAGTCAAAAGGTCTCCTTTGACAATGGCAACTAATTAACGCTCAGGGGCTCCTCAAGGGGCACCAAGAGACATTGACACACACATGTTGGCATCAATGACAAATTAGTCAACAGTGTCTATGATTTATCAAATTTTATGTTTAAAATTTCCAATATGAATGTTCATTGTTCAATGAATCATTGAATTTAGAATTATGAATAATGATTCCTACGTTGCAAGAAACGTGGGCCCCCTTGCCGTCCCCAACTCGTTTCCGTACAAAGACGAGGAAATGCGTACAGTACAGCTAGGAAACTCGTTTCCAGTTGAGTGGAAACGTTTCCCGGTACGGAAACTCGTTTCCAATTCAATTTTGACTTTTCTGTCATGTTTCCATTTTTTTTGCATGAAAAATTCGTTCTTTTTAAAAAAAAATTCAGTAATTAGGTAATTTCTTAGGGTTTATTGTTCTAGAATGTTTTAAATAATTATAAATATGCATAAACCATTGTCATTCATCATTCGGTTATCCATTCGCTGTGGTTTTTTTAAGTGTGGGTTGTTTGGAGCACGCAACAGTTCAGTGTGGTCTTCAGTCTTCAGCAGTCGGCATCATCCTCATCATCCGGCCATTTATCTCTCACGGTCACTCACGGTCACTCACAGGCATACTCTCACTCATCTCTCACGGCATCCTCTCCTCTCTCACAGCAGTCACGGGCATCATCTCTCACGGGCATACTCTCTCACAGCAGTCACGGTGGACTTATCTCTCACGGTATCCTTTGGAGTCTAACCTCCCAACTCTCACGGCAGCTCACGGTGGACTATCTCTCACGCTGGTGTAATTTTTATTTTTTTTGGCATTTGCAGAGTCCATGCTGGTGTATTTTTTAAATTTTTTTTGGCATTTGCAGACTCCTCTCACACTGGTGTATCTTTTATTTTTTTTTGCATTGCAGACTACATCCTCACCCTCTCACACTTACGCTGGTGTATATTTTTAATTTTTGGCATTTGCAGATTCAAGGACAGGAGTATTTAATGGTTTTTTTGGAGCAGCTACAACTTCATTTTGGTGGTTTTGGCAATGATCTGGAGCAGCTTCACCTACGGGAAACACTTCGTTGTGAGAAGCATTCTCCATGCAACTTATTTTTTATTGTTTTTATTTTATTTTTATGCTTCACTGTTCATAGTTTTAAGATTTTTATGGTTTTGTTTTTTTTATTTTTATGCTTCACTGTTCACAGTTTTAAGATTTTTATGGTTTTGTTTTTTTTATTTTTTGTGCAGTAGCAATGGCTTTTAACCAAGCTCTTGCTTCAACTCCTAAGTCCAACAAGAGGGCTGAATACTATCCTCTCTGGGCTCATGTTCAAAAGATTGCAAAATGTGGAGGCGGTGGCTCATGGGAATGTCGATGTACTCTGTGCAAATTGCCGTATAAGGGCTCCTACCCAAGAGTTAGATCACATTTCTTGCATGAAACAGGAAAGGGTATTGAAGGTTGCCAAAAAACAAGTGACCCAAGCTATAGGAGGAAGTATGAAATTGAGCAAGATGAGGCTGATAGGCTTAAAAGAAGACATGACCAGCTTGCTAATTCTTCTGTTCAACCTTCAAACATCGAGCCGAGGATTGTGCTTGAAGCAAGGAAGAGGAAAGCAGCTCAACAACAGGTACAACCATCAAAAAATACCAAAGGGACTTCTTCAATGCAAGAGAGCAGAATAGCGAAAATGGTGAATGTTCAAGGGAGAGAAGAAGCTGACACAAGGGTGGCCAGGGCTATCTATGCTTGTGGGATCCCTTTTAATGTGGTTTGGTCTCCTTATTGGCATGATCTTGTGCAGGCAATTAACACAGCTCCTGCTGGGTACAAGGGGCCAAACTATGAAAAAGTCCAAACTGATATCCTAAAAAAGGAGAAGGACCTTATGGAGGATATCTAAGCACCGATTCGTGCTTCATGGGGTAGCTCTAGAGTTACCGTAGTCTCAGATGGATGGATAGATACCAGGCGCAGGCCATTGATAAACATCATTGCCACTTCTCCAAAAGAAGCAATATTTCTAAAGGCTAAAGACTGTTCAGGGGAGGTGAAAGATGCTCAATTCATTGCTAATGTTTTAATTAAATCTATTGAGCAAATAGGGCCTAAGAAGGTGGTGCAAGTTATCACAGATAATGCACCAGTTTGCAAAGCTGCAGGTTTAATTGTTGAGAGCAGGTTTGATCACATTTTTTGGACACCATGCATTGTCCATATTCTAAATCTGATATTAGAAGAGATAGATAATAAAGTTCCATGGATCAAGGAACTCACAGGGCAAGCAAGGGAGATAGTTAAATTCATCACCAACCACCACCAATCTCAAGCCATATTTCGAGAGTACTCCATATTGGAGTTGTTGAAAGTTGTTGAAACAAGATTTGCCTCCAACTTCATCATGTTGCGTCGCCTTGTTGAGGTGAAGCAACCGTTAGTTTCTATGGTGGTGAGTCAACTTTGGGCTGAGTGGAGACAAGCAGATTCAGATCGAGGAGCTATGGTACGTAGATTGTGCCTTGATGAGGAGTGGTGGAGCAAGATAGATTTCTTGCTCAAGTTCACAACCCCTGCTTTTGAGCTTCTTCGAAGCGCTGACACAGACCAACCTTTCTTGGGAGAGGTATATGATGGCATGGATACCATGGTTGAGAAGACTATGGATATCATTTCACAGGAGTCTCCTCAGCTTTTATTTGTTGATGTTGGTTTTGTTGATTTGGTACAGAAAATCATGGTTGACAGCTGGAACAACTTCAATACTCCATTGCACACTTTAGCACATGCCTTGAACCCAAGATTTTATGATGAACAACTCATTGCTCAAAGCAATGGGAAGAGAAAGGCACCCCATCAGGATAGAGAGGTGGCTAATGGAGTGAAAAAGGCCCTTATGAGAATATTTCCAGCTCATCTACACAGGGAGGTGAAGGAAGAATTTGCTAGTTTTGCCGCAGGATTGGATGATTATTCAGATATATCAGCTTTGCATGAGAGAAGCACCATGAGTCCAGTTAGATGGTGGGTTTGTCATGGAGCAAATGGTGTTCATTTGCAAACACTTGCCATTCATGTACTTTCACAGGTGGCAAGCTCTTCATCGACAGAAAGGAATTGGAGCACCTATGGTTTTATCCATTCTGTGAAGCGCAATAGGTTGGGTTCACAGAAGGCTGAGGATCTTGTTTATGTGCACTCCAACCTTCGCCTTGCATTTCGTAGGGGTCTAGAATATAGCAGTGGTCCTTCTAAATACTAGGATGTGGATCCAGAATCCTCTGACTTGGACATCTCTCTTGCTGCCCTAAATATTGAGGATCCTAGAAGTGGAGTTGGCCCTTCTTCTTCCACTCAACAATCCACTATTGGACGTGCTTCTTGTCCTATTTTCCAGGAGGAGTATGAAGATGGGCTTTAGCTCATGTTTGGTTTTATATGTTCATTGTTCATGTTGATGTACTTGTAGCCTCGTATATAAAGGCTGATTTTGGATATATGTAATAGCAGCGTAGCCTCATTTATGAAGGCTTTTTTTTTGCTATTTCCATTTGCATTATGGAATCGTTTATGGGTGAAATCATTGTGTTGTTTTTGGATATTACTACTTAGTACTTGCATTATGGAATCACTTATGAAATTATGAGTAAAACTGTTAAAGGTTAAAACTTAAATATGATGTTGAATTTAATCTGTAAATAATTATAATATAATTATATATAATATAATTATATATAATATAATTATATATATATATATATATATTATATCACGTTTCCCCGTTTCCTAAATTTTGGGGGGTCACGTTTCCAAGGCATCCCTGTTTCGGAAACTCGTCCCCATTTCCCCGTTTCGTGCAACTTAGCATGATTCATAATTTATAAAGAAATCTGAAATATGCATTTATGATGTGACTGACATTTTTTATTTTTATTATTATATATATATAGTATCCCCGACGTACCCAAGTACCCTATTTCAAAAAATGGCTTCCTCGTCCCCGTACCCAAGTTTCCTGGCAACTTAGGTGTTAAGTGACATTTAATTTAAATGTTAGTAGTTAGAAGAGTTCTGTAGACCAATTATTTGAAGATAGAAATAAAAGGGTATGAAACACAATGTGTTATGACTCCAATCCATAAAAGTTTATTTTTGCATCTTTCACATTGTTTGTGTTTATCCTTAAATTTCTACATCAACTTGATAAGAGATTTATTGTGTGTTTTTGTTTTGCATTTTTATGTCATTTAATGATTCACTTGATTGACAAATAAAACAAATGTTCTAACACTAGCATTACTTCTATGCTTAGCATTTTGATGGTGTCTGGTTTCTAAGTGGGATTGTAGCTTAGCTTTTGAATTTTTCATGTCATTTCATGGTCATATTATCTTCTCAGCATTGACCTGAGCAATTCCTTTGTCAAGATTAATACAACTTCATTTACATGTTCTTGTACAGTAGTTTGAATTGCCTCTTGTGTTGTGGGAAAGGCTTGAACTTTACGCACATTGGGTTTAATTCGTGGCTTACATTCAGTTTAATTATATGTGACAGGGACTGGCTTCGATATATCTTTCCTTCTCTTTTGATTGTTGTGGCAGTGACTATGCTTGCATTGAAAGCACTTAAAGCACAGGGGCGATTAGGAAGGAACTTCATTAAAGTAACTATACAAGAAAAACCATCTGCAAACACAATTCAAAAGATTATTGCATTAAAGGAGGCATTGAATGAGATGGAAGATCACCTTCAAAAGTTAAATGTTGCACTCTTGAAGCTTCGGACAATTTTTATATCTGGTCAAACCCAGGTTTTTTTCTTTCTCTCTGGAAAGAGACCAATGTTAAAATGGTGTTGTTTTATTATCATAGTAAATATAGCTCTATCTGTTCTACATCTTTGCGACTTGCCTACATCCACATCTGTTAATTTTCTATGAAATTTTAAATTTACAGAGACAGGCAAGCATGTAAAATTGCAGAGGTGCATTTTGTACATTGATATTCCATTAATGAAAAGATTGCCATACATCATCAGAAGTCTCATGAAGGATTTAATCCGTCAAGACAACTACCACATTAGCTTAGGGCACTAATAATGTCTTTTGTTACATAGTATTTATTTTTTTCGTTATTATGAATATCTCATTCTTTGCTAACACTGAAGAAATTTATACAATGAAGTACAAGTTATAATCTGACAAACAAATATTTACATTCTGTTAGCCTCCCTTCCAGCTTATATGAGCAGCTATACTGAGTTTGTCTTTAAACTTTACAAACATATCCAGAGCAAGAGGCTTGTTGATGTCTGCAGTCTACAGTCTGTAACTGGGTTTTGCAATACTGCAGCTTGATTTCACCACTCTCTACTCTATTTCAAATACAATTTATCATGCTTGAAACTAAGCCGAAATTGGTTTTCCCAAAAATTATGGCTCGGCTTGGAACCAAATCGGAACCAACCATCAAATCAGTAAACTCGGTCGAAAACAAAATACATAAAATATATATATATATATATATATATATATCAATGTTAATGGAAACCTTTAAGAACCAAATATGAAAAGTTGGTTAATTTGTAATTTTGTATGGTCTGTGTTGCCACCTTTCACGCACTTCGGGGTTAGCGTGGCAGAAATCTTCAAGCCACTGGGTGTGTCCTTGGGGGCAAGTCTCGAGTCAAGTGCTCTCACCTGATCTTGACTACTCCGTTTAGGCTAACTCCTAACGAAGCCAAGCGGGGTAGTCCCTAGGAAAGAGTTACTAAGGTTCTTAATAGTTCTCCGTTTGGATGGAATTGTTTTTTTACGAGTTTTGAAAATGACTTAATGAGCAAGTATTTGCAAAATACAGTTAAAGCAATAGCATATAATCAAATAAGCATTCACGACATGTAAGGAATATAATCAAATGCGAAAATGATTGTAAAATTCGTAGACCAGTGCTGTGGAGTCAAAGCAAACTGTTGTTGTAGAAAGAAATGTTTTGCAATTGTAATTGGTTGGTTTTAGAATTATTAAGGTGAGTGGATTAGAGGGATGGGAACTCTTGATATACAAAGGGTACGAGTATGTCCGGATTTTTCCCAATGTGGTTCTACACAATAAAATGTGGGCTAGATCAAATTCGCGGGGGTGTGTTCAACACTACACTAATCAAGGGTGTAGCCTAACGAAGCCCTGCGGTCACTATCTAGTTGTTCCCTCCTTCGCAAACTTTGCCCACAAAAAGCAAATATTGTGACGTTGGATTTCCATCTGTTAGAGAGGGAATTGATTTTATTAAAGGTGAGATGTTTAATTAAGTTTGGAAAATTATTGAATGTAACACTTCCGCTTTTGGTTATTCCAAAGCTCAGGCGAACCTGCGATGGACAAGAGCATACACGGAAGGAGCTAAATGTTTATTCCAATTTTTTTATTGTGAAAACAACATGTGTGACTAATTACTGCACTGAATATATTTTCCCATACTCGAGCAAGCAAGCTCGTTTAGGTACTTCTGTAGAGCATAGTGGGTTAGTATACGTTTTCCAATGATAAAAAAATAAAGCAAGTAAACTCTATTGATCTAACTTTATTAAAAAAAAAACTACTCTAAGAAATGAAAAAGAAAACAAAGCAAAGTAAATCACACAAAGGGCGTTACAAGCTTCCCCCAGTGGGGGAAGAGGGGTGTGGGAGCTGTAAATCCCACTTGCTTTTTATTAATGTTAATTACAAAGTGATTTTTAAGAAAGAAATCCTTTGATCCTTTAAAAATGGGATCAAAAGGCTTACAATGATTTGGAAGAAGAAGAGGAGAAGTGAAAAGTGGCTCTTTTGAATGGTTCAACTCTTCAAAAATATTCAACGCTTCCACTTTTTTAATAGAAAAAAGGAAAAAAACAGAAAACTAATCATTTTGAAAGTTAGTGGATTAGCCCAAAAAATACATAAAAATACAAATGCCAAGCACTTGCAAAATATTGTAGAGTTTTATAGCTTCTAGTACCTAAAGAGAAAATGTTAGATCTAAGCTCAAAATGATGAGTTAAGAGCACTTTTTAGATCTAACTAATAAACATGTAAACAAGCTAAAATGTTTGATAAACCTTTAAAGAAATCAAAACTTGTTACACATGTAGAAAAGTAACTGTTACTGACTAGGTTGCATCTAGTTGGACTTTCAAGTGAGCCGCCAAAGATGAACAATCACTTGTTCAAATTCCAAGTACAGAAGTCCATTAAGGCCTTCTAAGGCCCATTTTCACTTTTTACCACATGTTCAAATCCTGCGGGGAAGTTGTAAAAAATGTACTAGCATGGGTTTTTTGTAAAGAACTTGGCTTCCTAGGACTTGGCTATCAAGCCAATTATTCCAAGGTGTTTTTTCCCTTGTTATTTATGCAATGCTGAATAAGCAATGTATAATTTTCGAGTTTTTTAGCTTAAAATGACGATCTAAGAGCACTTTCTAGATCTAACTAATAAAAATGTAAACAAGCTAAAATGCTTGATAAACCTTTAAAGAAATCAAAACTTGTTAGACATGTAGAAAAGTAACTATCACCAACTAGGTTGCATCTAGTTGGACTTTCAAGTGAGCCGCCAAAGATGAACAATCACTTGTTCAAATTCCAAGTATAGAAGTCCATTCAAGCCTTCCAAGGCCCTTTCTCACTTTTTACCACATGTTCATACCCTGCGGGGAAGTTGTAAAAAATGTACTAGCATGGGTTTTTTGTAAAGAAATTGGCTTCCTAGGACTTGGCTATCAAGCTGATTATTCCAAGATGTTTTTCCCTTGTTAATTATGCAACGTTGAATAAGAGATGTATAATTTTTTAGTTTTTCACTTGCTCCTCCATAGCTGGAATGGTCTCCTTGGTGGTTAAACCCTGGGATGTTATTAAAGTTCATCTGCCAATGTATATGAACATGCTAGACATTAATATTGAGTTATGGACATGTGCTAGGTCCACCTAGGTTTATTTTTCATTTTTGCAAAAATAAAAATTTCCTAGAAAACGGAGATTTTTTAATGTTTTAATTAAAATACTTGTAAAGGGCATAAAGTTATGGTCTGGAGGCAGAATTTGGCGTTGGGATGCTTATTTTCACACTCACAGCATCCTCTTTACCCTAGGACTCATTTTTCCTATGTTTCAGGTGATAAGTCATCACTTAGAGCGTTTTTTCTTAAAAAGGCATCAAAATGTCAAAAAAATGCTAAAGGGAACACAAATTGAAAAAATGACAACTTGAAAAAATTCAAAGGGAAATGTTTAAATATGTTCGGGTAATATGGCAATCTTGTCTCCCATAGTAGGCAACCTCATCACATGAGAAAAGCATCACTTTGGATGTTGATTTGGAGGATAACAAGTATCTCAAGTTAATTGATGCGCCATACTCCAAACTTGAAGTCGCATGGATATGTGGCAAATAAGAGGACATGTTGGAAACTCAAACAAGGCAAGTGCGAGTTATTTCATGTGGTGGTGATTTGATGAAAGTTTGATTGGAATTGTTATGACTCATGTGGGGACTGTTTGTGAGAGGTGGCAAGTGATGATTCCATGAGGAATGCACCCCTCCCTTCATCCTTGCGACTTGGTTGTGTGGAAACTTGCGATTGGGAGAGGTCGCAAGTAGGTGAGGGCACATCTCCTTTGGAGATGTGGTGCCTCTTCCTTCCACCTAAACTCATACTCATCCCTCAAATCACTCATGAGACTCAACTTCTCTCTCAGTTGGAATGCACCCCTCTTGGACTTGCATTCTCTATATAAACAAGGCTATTTTCCTTCATAAAGGATCAGAAGGTGGAACCTTTGCTTGCACATGTTGTAATAGTTTTTAGTATAGTTAATAAAAAGGATTTGGAGGCAATTTCAATGTGGGACCTACAGATGTTTGGTTGATGTTGTTTTTGTTCCAAATCATTGAGGTAACCTGTATCAGTTTCTTTCATATTTGCAATTGTTGGGATTACTTGTCTTTGTAAGGAAATTTACATTTTGGTAAGAATAGGAAGTGATTCTTGTTAGGTTACTTCTTATTGTGAGATATATGAGACTATGTGAGATCTTAAGTGTTGCTTGTCTTTTTATCATTTTACACGGGTGCTTTTAATCCTCTTTACAATTGTTGAATGTGTTACAGGAAATCTCAGTTGGAGCATATGATGAGCGAGTGGGATCTCCCTCTTCTCCAATAACTACGAAAGAAGAAGAAGCATCCCTATGTTCTCACCAAAGAAGGTGTCACCATCCCCTTTCTACTTCTCTTGCTCCATTTGGTTCTATCACTTCTTGATCCAAAAAAATTTCAAGTTTACTTTGGTTACTGTTCCTTTGCTTAGATCTATATTTCAAAGACTTATATAAAGTAGATCTAAATTCCTTAGTCTAAATCTTATTGAGTAATTAAAAGTTTTTTTCTTTAAAAGTACTAGATCTAGTTCTCTTTCTACAAGTTTAAGGTTGAAATCTAAGAGTACTAGGTTAAGAGAATTATAGCAATGTTCCACGGGGACGCGTCTCCCAGGGTCGAGGGTGCTCCCCCTGCTCTTCTCATGCCCCAGGGGCTGGGAGGGTCCATGGGAAAGGTTTCCCAGCACCCCCCTTTCTGCGAAACTTTGGGAAATGCAGATCTAGGAGTTTCCCGGATTGGGGGGCTCTTACACGCTCCCCCCCTGAAAATGGGGGGCTCCCATAGGCCCCCACCCCCCTTGAATTTTTAAATTTTTTTACTTAAAAACAAAAATTGTTCATCTTAAATTGTAGTTTTTTACACTAAATGGTCATTATAAATCGAAATAAAAACAAACATCGATATGATATGCTTGGCTCTAACGATTACATTTACATTACACAACTCTTCGGGAACATAAGAGTTTATATGTTAGGGTTCATATTTTTATTATTTTTCTATTTTTTTATAATTTTAGAGACCCCGACGCCCCCCCATCCCCCAAAATACCCCATAATTTTGGGGTGTCTCTACACGTCCCCAATGTGCGTTTCCCCGCTCCCACGCTCCCGCATCCCGGAAACTTGGTGGAACACTGAATTAAAGAGCTTTCAATTTCTTCATTTGGTATTTTAGTGCTTGATATTTGCTTTCCATTCTCTTAAAGAGGCAAGCAAAGAGCCTAAGAAGGCAAGCTTTCTAGCTTTCCTTAGTCATTTTTAACTAGTTTTTCTCAGAATTTTTTAGGACTTTTTTGTAGACTTTCCCAAAATTCTCTCAAAGTGTTTTGGGGAGTCTTTCACAATTATTTGTTTGTTGTTTTTGCAGTTTTAGCGGAAAAAGAGAAGGAGGTTCTAACGAAATTTCTAGAAATCAAACCATTAGAACCCAACGGAGCTCCCCTCTTCACAAAAAATCAAATTTTAATTAATTTGTAAGCCTTTGGATCCAATTTATAAGGACCAAAGTGCACTTCTCCAAAAATTGTAATAAGTTTAATAAAGTTTCAAGTAGGCACCTAAGAGCCCACTCCCAATCCCCCCTAGGGGATCTACGTCGGTGATATATTGGGAATATATCGCAATATATTGAATGTGTCGCGATATATTGGGAATATATCGCGATATTTTGGAAAATATCGCCCTACTAAAAAAAATGCATGGAATTTGGGAAATAAATCCATGGGTTAAGTTTTTGGCAATGTTATTAAAACCAGAGATATTAAATTCTTAAAGTAATAAATGGTAATATCAAATTCTTTAAGTAAAAGTGGAATTCTCCTTAACTTTCTTTTTCTATTCTTCCACTTAAATTTTTAACATTACCATTAATTGTTTCGGGATGTTTGAGAGTGGTGCGCCCCCTTCTTGGGCATTTTTAGTGATGCGCCCCCTCTATTATTGAGTTGATCTATGTATGATGTATCCATCTAATCTTAGTCGTAGATTAGATTGATTTTATCTTTTGATCATGACCCTTGATCTTTTTGGATCTAGGTTTTATGTACTTGAGAGATCTATATAATGAGATGTTCTCTCATTTGTAAAGCGACTTTTTGGCTCTCAAGCTTTTGGAATAACAAAATATTTTGTAAAACCCTCAAAAGCTTTTTCGAATATCTTTTGTGGAGATTGAAATATTTTTTTCTTTCTAGCATTCTTGCGGATCTATGTCGCACTAACATTTTTGCAAGTCGTCGTACCTTTGATGGAGAGGACGATTTGAAGGGGCCATTATTGGCATTGAGCTCCATATCTCTTTCTCAAGTCGTTTTGGGTTTAGGTAGTATCTTTATTGTATCTTAGGATTATCTTGATGCTTTTTGAGCTTCTCTTCATTGATTATCATCTTCATTTTGCAAATCAATTCTCATAGGTAGTTCTCTTTTGCAGGAGGAGGGTG
The DNA here is from genome assembly GCA_001517045.1 of Pseudotsuga menziesii. NCBI lineage: Eukaryota > Viridiplantae > Streptophyta > Pinopsida > Pinales > Pinaceae > Pseudotsuga > Pseudotsuga menziesii. The sequence continues at coordinate 1,405,087 of LPNX010215623.1, read as the reverse complement.
ATTTGGTCTCTTGGAGAAGTTAATTTCACTTGGCATTGCATGAAAAATGCTCGTAATTGATTGGAAAGGGAAGATCATCACCATACATGGTTACTAGCAAGTGTTTCTAGGTACGTTTGGAATTATTTTATTTTTCTAGGGCTTGATCTAATTGTCACCACTAAACCCTCATTTTAAAACCCTAGTTTTGTAGATATAATGGATCCGGTGAGTTTTTTATGACGTCCATCAAAACCCACTTGGAGATAATTGAATAAACCCTAGATCTCAAATTTCACAAAATTTTGACTCTCTAGCACTAGTCTCTCTAGGTGGGGGCGCACTAGTCTCTCTAGATGGGATCTAGCACTAGTCTTTCTAGGTGGGGGCGCCCTCCTTAGGTGGGTGGCCAAATCTTCAAATCTATCAGTTGAGTATGCTTGATCCTACTTCAATTTCACATATCTATCCTTCAAGCCACCAAATCTAGCCATTTGCTACCCCAATCCACTCTTTTGGGTCCACTTTGTCCACTTTTGCATTAACCCTAGGTGGATCCCATTAGGGTTTTCTTCCTTTTGGCTAGATCTTTCTAGATCTACGTTACTAAAATGTTTGTGGTACATTTCCAATTAAGTTGGTAAATCGGATTAATTCACCGGTTCATTACCAAACCGGTTGGTAAATCGGATTGGTGACTAATTCGGTACCGAAACGGTCGATTCAGACACCAAACCAGTTAGTTCGGTATTGAACCGGTCTGCTCGGTTGATTTACAACCCAAACCGGTTGGTTTATGACCCAAACTGGTTGCAAGTTGCCATGTTTTTTTTAATTTAAATTGTTTTTTTTAATTTAAATTGTTTTTTTTAATTCCTCGCCTAATTTCTAACCCTAATACCCACACAACCCAACTACAAGACTCTAAGTCACACTCACGACTCATTCTACCTTTTGATTTTGAAGTTTGGATTGTTGGAGAGTCGAGAGAGAGCTAGAATTGGCAGCATGGAGTTTGGACAACCTGCACAGTGAAGAGTGCTAGAGTTAGCAGTGTGGAGTCTGGACAGTGAAGAGGTCTAGAGTTGGCAGCGTGGAGTCTAGATGGTCTACACAGTGAAGAGTGGGAGATTTGGAACATAAAGGTTTGCACAGTGAAGAGTGGACTGTGGGAAATTTGGCAGCTGGTCAAAATTTCAAATATCAGAGGTAAGTGACACAGACACTGTTTATTAAAGTTTTATAAAAAGAATTAAAATTGCTATTTACAGTTTACCAAATGCAAAAGACTTAAACTTACAATTTGCCCTCATAAAAGTTTGCAATTTATAAAAATTTGCTATTTACAGTTTTCCCTCATAAAAATGTCATAGTGTTGTTTGTTGGGTTAAAAACTTAAACTTTTAAAGACAATGATTTTATTTATGTTTGAAATTCTGAATTTGAAATTGATTCACTAAGTTACTAACATTTTAAGTTTTTAACAACATATTGCTTGCTCGTTGTTGTTTCAACTTTCAGTCTATCAAAAATGGCCCCAAAAGCAAAAGATTCTGCATGGGCCCATGCAGATGTTGTTGAGGGGGTGATGTATTGCAAGTATTGCAAGAAGTTGATTAAGGGTGGGGGAATTTCCAGGCCTAAACAACACTTGGTTGCCATCAAAGTCCAAGTGACGGCATGTGAAACTCCATTAGATGTTATTGGACAGATTAGAGCTGATATTCAAGAACACTTTAAGAAGTTTGAAGAGAGTAAGGCTAGGCAAAGAGAGATAGAGGAAGAAGTAGGAAAGAACAGGAGGCTTGCTAAAATGATGGGTGGGACCTATGCTCCTGGTTCAATTGAAGGCTCTTTATCTATCCCTTCTACCGATCTTAGGGATCATTTTCACTATGTTGGATCATTTTCACTATGTTGCACCCTCTAGGACTACACAAGAGAAGGGTAAATAAAAAAAGAAGGGTGGCATTCAAAGCTATTTTACATCCTCTGCTAGTGCCAATGCTTCTCAGTTGCCTCCAACACAAGTTCAGCCCACCTTAGATGACCACTGGAAGAAGAAATACAAAAAAGTTGCCTATGAGTATATAGCTAGATGGTGGTATGATGTTGATCTCCCCTTCAATGCTACTCTCTCTTCTTATTACCAACCTATGTGGGATGTTGTTATAGCTGCTGGTAAGGGCTTCAAAGGCCCTAGTATGCATGACTTGAGGGTCTCTTTTGCAAAAATAGATAGTGTCCATAGAAGTATACCTGAAGGATTTCAAACAGTCATGGGTTAGAACATGATGCACTATCATGTCAGATGGATGGACCGATTAGAAGGTTCGTACTCTCATAAAACTTTCTTGTCTCTTGCCCACAAGGAACCATGTTTTTGAGATCATGTGATGCATCTAATCAGGTGAAAGATGCAAATCTGTTATTTCGTCTTTTCGATGAGATTGTTGAGGAGGTGGGGGTAGCTAATGTTGTACAAATCATCATAGATAATGCCTCTAACTATGTTTTTGCTGGGAAGATGTTAGAGGAAAAACATAAAACCATATTCTGGACTCCATGTGTGGCACATTGCATAGACCTCATGCTTGAGGACATATACAAACAGGATTCAATCAAGGACACTATAAAGCATGCGAAAAGCATTACCAAATATATCTACAACCACGGTTGGGTATTGAGCTTGATGAGGAGACACACACAGGGCAGGGAGCTTGTTAGGCTTGCAATTACTAGATTTGCAACTCATGTTGCAATCTCTCCTTTCCCAAGCACAAAACTTGGAGAAAATGTTTTCGAGTGATGAATGGAATTCATCCCAATGGGCCCACAAACAAGATGGAAAAGACACCAAGAAAAGAATTAAAAGCTCTTCATTTTGGAAAAAAACAACAGAGGTTGTGGCAATTACTGAGCCACTTGTTAAGGTGTTGCGGTTGGTTGATGGGGGAAAATTGGCCATGGGATACATTTATGAAGCTATGGATCAAGCAAAGGAGCAGATAAAGGCAACATACAAAGATAGAATCGCCAAGTATGGGCCTATTTGGGAGATCATTTATAGGAGATGGAACAATCAACTCCATCGCCCTATACATGCAGCTGGGTATTTTCTGAACTCAAGGTATCAGTATAGAGATCATATTGATCCAGATTTGACTGGGGAGGTAGCAGATGGATTGTATTATTGCCTTGAGCACATGGTCTCAAATGAGGCTAACCAATTGGAGATACATCAACAGATCAACTCTTTCACTGCGACCACAGGTACCTTTGCCAATAATGTGGCTAAGCTTTCAAGAGAGGTGGACCACCCAGGGAAACATTCCCATAGTTTGATTAACTTTTGTTTTTAAAGTTTAAACTACAATTCCTAAATTGTAAATAGTAAATTCTAAATACTGCAATTCTTAGCCAAATTCACAATCTAATTTGTTGAATTAACTACCTTGACTCTTCACATTTGCAGCACAATGGTGGAAGGCACTTGGTAACCATACTAAACTATTGCAAAAGTTTGCAATTCGGGTCCTGAGTCAAACCTGCAACTCTTCTGGGTGTGAGCGCAATTGGCCATTGTTTGAGCAGATTCATACAAAGAAGAGAAACCGTTTAGAGCAGAAATAGTTAAACGATCTAGTCTTCGTTCAGTATAACCTCCGACTCATGTGCAACCAATTGATGAGAAAAAGACTTGATACGGGTCCCATTGTGTTGGATGATATAGATCCAACCTCAGATTGGGTAGTGGAGACCCAACCGCCAGAGTTTGATGATGACCTGGATGTTGAGCTGGAAGACTTGATCGATGTTTCGTTGGAAGCAGATTTTCTATTGTTGATGCCATTAGTTCATACAGGTGTAGATCCTGAGATAGCAGTGCGAAGCATGGCGGGCACTAATCGACCAGGACCTCGTACTTATAGTCATCGACGACGTCGGCATTCAGCTAGTACTACTACTTCATTAGCAGATGACTTTGATCTTAAGGAGCCCGAGACTGAGCTAGATCATGATGCCTTTGCTAGTCCTTTTGGTTCTTCTTCTAGTTGTAGCAGTGGTGTTGAGTTTGATGATGATCATTGATGATGTATTATGTAGTTGATTATGGAGCATGTTTTTTGGACTCTACAGGCCATATAGCCTTTACTATATAGGGCCTAGGCCTCATGGATTATGTATTTTGTTCTAGTTCCAGTATCCTAGATATGTATTATGTGTCGCATAGAGTCCAGACTATAGTACACCTTATGCCATTTTGATATATTAACTCTTATATGATATATACATGAGCAGATTTTGGATATTTTGTCTTCAATGCCTTGGAATCATGGATTATAATCTTGAAAATGTTGTTTTTCTTTAAAATTTAAATATTTTACGTATTTTTCAGCAAACCGATTCATTAAATTCAAATCGGCCGATTTATCATCGATTCATTATTGATTCCAATTCTGATTCTAAGTTGACCCTCGACCAATTCCAAGTCCGATTCTGATTTTTAAAACTATGGTTCGAATGAAATGGATTGATCTTCTTTTATAGCCTTTGAATGACCTATAAGTAGACCAAAACTCAAAAGAACAAAATAATATTATTTTATTCTTTTATATTTTTTACTTTTGCACTTTCACTTTGACTCCTTAGTGGTCTAAGGGTCCTCATGTGTTTTTGACTTTTACCTTTAGCCTTCTTCAAGTGCCCTGTGGTCAAAACAAGTGGACAAGGTAGTCCTCCATCCCCACTCAAAGTACATCATCATAAATAGAGAGAGTTACTAATGCTTTTATCTCACACTCCATGTGACACCAAGATCAGGTACTAGGTGTCTTAATTAATGGTAGCTAAGCCTTAGAGAAGATCACAAAGCCCACAGATCGAGGGTCAGAGTGCCTCACATGCGCAGACCCAGTCTAGGACTTATAGTTATATCTTGGTAATAGACCAGGTGCCTCGGCCATAGGCTGCATAATTTGACTCGAGGTCAAATACTGTTAAATTTTCATATGCTAAGCTAGATCATTAGTATTTCATTTCGATTTCATAACAAAAGCATATAAACAGGATCACTAAAAGATAGAGTCTAGACAAGCACAACCATACAAAAGGAGAACACGAAGATTTATCTTGGGAAAACCCTAAAAGGAAAAACCCAGCAAAAGCTTCCTCAATATAGATGCCCCAAAAGATAAAAGATAAAACCAACAAGGAGATCAAAGCCTGATCCTCCTCCTTCTCCAGCTACTTCTCTTCTCCACTAATGCGCTACACAAGTGAGAGTGTGTGTGTCTCAAATGAGGAGCACCGCACCTCTATTTATATTCACCCGTTCACTTGAATTAACTCATCCGACATGTAGGCTTGAGTAACCACACTGGGGTGCTAATGACCCACCTTTACAAAAAGAGGGGACAACCTCATGACTCTTATTAGTTCTTCCGATTAGAAGCATCGGGGTACAAGATAATACAAGTGGTTCTCCCAGTAGGACCATCAGGGACCACAAAAGATACATATAGAATATTCTTCGAAGTTACAATATTTCAACACTCCCCCTTAACGAGAAGGGTATTCTACAACAACATCAACAACAACAATAGTAGGAGAGGACATCATCAACATCATCAGGGTAACACATCTATAAATCATTGGAAGCTTTTCAACATCATATAGTCTTCGTCTTCAATATTTGACGACAGCAACTCTTTAATCAACATCAGCATCTTTTGACCTTTTGATCAGCAACATCTTCAATACTTTGATCTTTCGATCAGCAACATCTTCAGCACTTAGACCTTTCAATCAGTAGCAACATCTTCAGCACTTTGACCTTTCGATCAGCAACATCTTCGGCACTTTGACCTTTCGATCAACAACATTTTCAACAACATCTTCAACACCTTGACCTTTCGATCAGCAGCAACATCTTCAGCACTTTAACCTTTCGATCATCACCAATATCTTCATCATTTTGATCAGCAATATCTTCAGCACTTTGATATTTCGATCAGCAAAGACATCTTCAGTATTTTGACCTTTCGATCAGCAACATCATCACATTCTGATTAGTAACATCGTGATCAGCACCATCATCATACTTCAACTCTCGAACAGAATCATCATCATCATATTTTGATCTTTTGATCAGTATGTTGTCATCATCACATACTGATCATCATCATCGTCACACTCTGATCTTTCGATCAGTACATCATCATCATCATACTCTTGATCATTCGATCAGTACATCATCATCATACTCTGATATTTTGATCAGTACATCATCATCATCATAAAAACATCATCATCATGAAAACATCAACATCATCAAAACATCAAAATATCATCATCATCACACTCTGATCTTTCGATCAGTACATCATCATCATCATAAAATCATTATCATCAAAACATCAACATCATCATCATCAAAACATCAACATGATCCTTCCTTTCGGAATTACGGGATCAACATGTCTGTGGTACTCAGACGATCCTTCCTGTCGGAATTACGGGATTTAGGTCTTTACGAAATTACTAACGATCCTTCCTTTCGGAATTACGGGATCAACACATTTGTGGAGCTCAGACGATCCTTCCTTTCGGAATTACGGGATCAAGTCTTTACGGAGCTACTAACGATCTTTCCTTTCGGAATTACGGGATTTAGGTCTTTACGGAGTTGCTAACGATCCTTCCTTTCGGAATTACGAGATCAACACATTTGTGGAACTCAGACAATCCTTCCTATTGGAATTACGGGAGCAAGTCTTTACGGAGCTACCAACGATCCTTCCTTTCGGAATTACGGGATCAACACATTTGTGGAGCTCAGACGATCCTTCCTTTCGGAATTACGGGATCAAGTCTTTACGGAGCTACCAACGATCCTTCCTTTCGGAATTACGGGATTTAGGTCTTTACGGAGTTACTAACGATCCTTCCTTTCGGAATCACGGGATCAACACATCTGTGGAACTCAGACAATCCTTCCTATTGGAATCACGGGATCAATTCAATGATCCTTCCTTTCGAAATTACGGGATTTAGGTCTTTATGGAGTTACTAACGATCCTTCCTTTCGGAATTACGGGATCAACACAATTGTGGAACTCAGACAATCCATCCTATTGGAATTACGGGATCAACACACGTTCTCAAGTACCGAAGTCACCAGATCTATTCTGAACCGAGGTTCAAGGATGATACAATCCTACTACCTTCTCGATGACCGAAGTTCACCGGATCCGTTCTGAACCGAAGTCCAAGGATGATACAATCCTACTACCTTCTCGATGACCGAAGTTCACCGGATCCGTTCTGAACCGAAGTCCAAGGATGATACAATCCTGCCACTTTCTCGATGACCGAAGTTCACCAGATCCGTTCTGAACCGAAGTCCAAGGATGATACAATCCTGCCACCTTCTCGATGACCGAAGTTCACCGGATCTGTTCTGAACCGAAGTCCAAGGATGATACAATCCTGCCACCTTCTCGATGACCGAAGTTCACCGGATCTGTTCTGAACCGAAGTTCAAGGATGATACAATCCTACTACATTCTCGATGACCGAGGTCACCGGATCACTTCTGGACATATGTCCCAGGATGATACAATCCCTCTTCATTCTTGAAGACCGAGGTCTCCGGATCACTTCTGGACATATGTCCCGGGATGATACAATCCCATTGCAACATCACTACTCCCCCTTTCAAGGAAGGTCTTTCCAAACCACACCAAGCTTGTCTCGAAAGTGTTCGAACTTTACTCGGGATAGAGGATT
>LPNX010215623.1:1285432-1383858 GCA_001517045.1 Pseudotsuga menziesii | reverse complement strand
ATATATAAAAATATATATTTTTTAAAAAATGCTTCCGAAAACGCTTCCTAACCGGATTCTTTTGAAAAAGGCGCTTCCCGCTTCCGCTTCCGCACCCGCTTCCAAGTAACCTTGATGAGGAGAACAATCCTATGCTGGGCTCACTCAAAAATTCTTCTTTTGTAGAAAGCCCTAATTTTCTGCACCAAAATTGAAAACACTCAGAATCAAATTCCGCTTCGACAGAAAGATGCTCCCTTCAATGGAGAGTCAGTCTAGCCTTCTTTTGTGTATCGATCATGGATAGACACCCAAAAAATAAGAAGCCCTAGATTCTTTAGCTGCACAATGTCTTCTTTCAAAGTGGCTCTGATACCATGTTAAATTTTCATATGCTAAGCTAGATCATTAGTATTTCATTTCGATTTCATAACAAAAGCATATAAATAGAATCACTGAAAGATAGACAAGCACAACCATACAAAAGGAGAACACAAAGATTTATCCTGGGAAAAACCCAGCAAAAGCTTCCTCAATATAGATGCCCCAAAAGATAAAAGATAAAACCAACAAGGAGATCAAAGCCTGATCCTCCTCCTCTAGCTCCTTCTCTTCTCCACTAATGCGCTACACAAGTGAGAGTGTGTGTCTCAAATGAGGAGCACCACACCTCTATTTATATTCATCCGTTCACTTGAATTAACTCATCCGACATGTAGGCTCGAGTTAATCATGTAGGCTCGAGTTACACATGTAGGCTCAAGAAACCACACTGGGGTGCTAATGACCCACCTTTACAAAAAGAGGAGACAACCTCATGACTCTTATTAGTTCTTCCGATTAGAAGCATCGGGGTACAAGATAATACAAGTGGTTCTCCCGGTAGGACCATCGGGGACCACAAAAGATACATATAGAATATTCTTCGAAGTTACAATATTTCAACAAATACTTGGTAACAGACCAAGTGCCTCCATTCTCCCGAAGAATGGCTCTCAGCCCTAGGTTGATTCCCCCAGTACTAGACTAGTTCATCTTCTTGGTAACTGACCAGGTGCCTTCATTCAAAGAATGGCCACTCAGCTCTAAGCCGAGTCCCCCAGTATTGGACGGGGAACGGCGTTTCCCCTCCCCTTCCTAGACGTTTCCAGTAACTTAGCCTTCACCCATAGAGAAAAAAAAATTATCCGGCAAACATCAAGCTACTCGCCTAACACTGGCTCAATCTTCACCCATAGAGAAAAAAAGTATCTGACAAACCTCAAGCTACTCGCCCGACACTAGACTGTCATTTAGTCGTTGCTCGTTGGGTTCATGCCACCTATAGTTGTCAGTCTCTGTTGGCATTGTCGCGGCTCTGTGGGGTAACGCAAAAGGAGGCTGTAGACAAACGCGAAATGTGGCTATAGAAAAACGCCCAAAGAACGGGAAAAACACTAAAAAATTGCAGTGGGTTCATCAAAATCAACGGGATACCATTTAGTTTTTACGGAATATGTTTACCATCCATTTCCATTTTTGAAGGATCCGATTTAGGCACAGTTTTGTCGCAGATCCAAATCAAAACCATGTATCCGCAGATCCCTGATTCACCCCTGACGAATCCTGTAACACAAGTAATATACATTGACACTTATACTCTAATAACCTCCTTAGGCCAAACCACCAAGACGATTGTTGCCGCCTAAAACTCACTTGGACACGGGTAAGTCTCTCAACCGCTGTGTGTGTTCCTGAATTTAACTTATGAGTTGAGAATCAACTATCACCTCGGATCTAAACTCCTCCATTTATGCCACAACTCCTAAAGGCCAAGGGGGGTAGTCCTCCCTTACTAAATTCTTTTTTGAAGAATGTTTTCTGGGAGTTGTAAATTACAAAATGGCAATCAGTGTGCAATGAAGCAAATATTTCAATGTCAAGCAAACCCTTTAACAATCAATCAGTAATGTATGCAAGAGAGAAACAATCAAATAAACAAAATGACCAGTGTCGTCTCTACTCAGACTATGGAGTCACAATAATCAACTTCAAATAATTTTCCTAAAGCATCAACTAATTTACTTTAACAAATATACAAGAACATGATGACTTCCAATAAATGAACAAGTTAAAATAAAGTGCTTGGAAAGTAGAGAAATGTTAATGATTGTAACAAATTTATGCAAGTGGTCCTGTAAATTTTAGTAAATTTTATGTCTCTCTTTGACTTAGGGAATTAAGGTGTTTGCTGCAAAGAAATGAACTATTTTGGATGTCTACCCCAAGAGACTCTCCTTCGATTAGAGAGAAAATGCCAAGTGCAAAACATGGGAACACAAGGTTCATGTCTAGCTCCACCTATCAAACTCGAAACTTGTTGGGTTCTCAATTGGAGTACACAAAGCGCCACGAATCCCCCTACGGCCTCTACCCCACTAGCTCCACAGGTCAAGCCTGTTTTTCTCCTTTCTAATGAAGATACGTATCTGGGTGCCTATTAAACTAGCCAACACAGATCTTTGCCCTTTCTTGACACCCTAGATCGGTCGAACCGGCGAGGGGAGAGGATACGGGGCAAAAATGGAGCTTACGGTAAATTTTATCCTTAAAGCAAAAATTAAACAAAACAAGCCAAGCACAATATCACAACGAAGGCAGAGCCTACTCAATTGTGAGGTGAGGGAAAAAGGAAATAAGCAAATACTTGAAAAAAAATGCTATCCAACCAAGGCGATTTCACATGGATGGGCAGAGCCACTTCACTTGTGAGGTGCGGGCAAAAAGAAAAGAAGCAATGAAGTAAACTAGTTTAAATCCAAGCAACCTACAAGGTTGATTGCAAGCATGGGCAGAGCCACTTCACTTACATGCAACCGAAACCGAAATCACTAAGTATTGAAAACTCGAAATGAAGCACAACAAACGACTCTCTTGGGCTTGTTACAAGGATGTAGATTTCAGCAGTGATATTTATTAAGAAATGAGAGAGAGAGAGTGATTTTTAAACCGTTTTTTGTGAGGGACTTGAAGTAGACCCTATTGGGTGTTGTTGGTGCTTGATAGTGGCTGAACTTGTGCATTCCATCCCCCCATGAGATCAAAAACTGCACAAAACAGCAAGATATTGTAGCACAAAAGTGATAGAAATGAGTTTTAAACAAACTCAAAAATTTTCATGCAAAAATTAGAAAGTTTTCTAAGGCAAAACCAGCATGTGAAAACTTGAAAAATGGTAATGTTTGAGTGAAAAAGGAAGTATTTAAGAGCTGCAATAGGAATAAGAATGTTAGTAAAGATGCCAAGTCCTTTTCAAAATTTGTTGGACAATGGGATATCCCACCTGGGAATCCCACTCTCCAAACTTGGGAAACCTGTAACAAATTTAGCTCAACAATGTAAATGGAGAGAGAAATCCGCAAAGACTTGAGAAATAAAATTTTTAAGCTAGAAATACTTAAACTTTTCAAATTCTAAGCAAACAACCCACATAGCATGCAACAAAACTATTACAATACTATTCTCAAGCAAAAAACTTTGCTTGAGATCCCAATACAAAACGAACCAAGAATGGAACAAGATCACCTCAATCACAATGCATGGACAGTACTTCCTCCAAAGATTTCTTCTATTATCATCCAAACTTGAAAGTACAATGGCTCCCTTGGACAAGAATGGAACAAGAGAGCAAGAATGGGAGCAATGGGAGAATGAGAAAGCAAGAATGTAAGTCAATCCAACCCATATGAGGAGGAATGCCCTCTTTAAATAGGAAAAATAAAAGAGAGAGGCTCTTTGCATGCTAGACAAGTGTCACAAGGGAGAGGGGGGGGGCCAAGAGAGGGGGCAAATTTGCTCAAGGAGGGAAAAACCATGGTATGGGATCTATATGGGGAGAGAAACCCCCTTTTTAATTTTTTTAACCTTATTTCTATGTTAAATGGGAAGGGAACCACCATAGTGGGGCCCCTCCCATTGACTTTCACTCACCCAACCAATCAAAGAGAGGAGGGCACACCCCCTAGAGTGGGAAACTCAAAACTTGTTACATGCTTGCTTGGGGGGGGACCCTTTGGGTCTTAAATTTGTCTTAGGAACCTAATATAAACATTAGAAATTTTACTTGGCCACCCCAACTGACTATAGTCACTTTTCTAAAATTTGGCTCTCTAATTAAATGCCCAATTTCTTGATTTCCATGACTAACCTGGGAAAAAGTAACCAAAACCATAGTAATATTTATTCAAATGACTTCAAACTTTTCCCAAGGGTGTAGGGGATCTCATGTCCTTTGTCATGAGTACCCATACCCCTATACAATATTAAAAAGGACCAAGTAACCCTTTTTTACATTAAAAAAATTGTCCTGAGGGACAATTTTTAATGACCAAACATTTAAAGAAAACTCTGCAAAACATAATGAAATTCTGCAAGACTGTGGATAATGTCAAACATGGTAATATAAAACATTCCTAGGCCCCAATCACCCCATTGACTCGATCACTAGAACACCTTTCACCACTTTTGAAGTAATTTTGAGTGAAAAACTCAAATAATTAAAATCTCTAAAAAGAAATTTTAATTATCAATGTGAAAAAACACTCGATGAAAGGACTTCCCTAATGACTAAATCCTAGGTGATTAAGTTACAAAAAAACTAGATCTTCATGTTGACATATCCTTACAAAATCCCCCACAGGGATGCAGAAATTTCATAGAGAGAAGAAGAGAAGAAGAGTTACCTCATTTGATATAATCATTAAGTACTTCATTCTTATCTTCTACTTTTCAAGGCACATCCAACATGTGCATGGTCCATCGTTGTCCACCTAGTTGGTTTTGGTGGCCAACAACGACTACCCCAACTTTGGAGGTATGTGTGAAAAACTTGAAAATTATAAGTTGTTTGTTTAACAACAAATAATTAACAAAGGAAAAAACACTTTGGGCTAGTTGGATTGATATGTAAATCCTAGGAAGCCAGGTTTGTTACATACTCTCATCATGCTAGCACATTTTATTACAATTTCCCCAAGGGGGTATGAACATGTGGTAAAAAATAAAGGGCCTAGAAGGCCTGAAGGACTTTTGAACTCTAATATGAACAAGTGTACTTTCTCATTCTTTGTCGGCTCACTTGAAATCCAACTAAGTACAACTTAGTAGGCAACAGACTTAACCTCTTAATTCAAGGATTACCTACCCTCCCAATGACTAACCAACTTCAAGGATGGGGACCACTTGTTTCAAGTCTAGGGGGTACTCTTCCGATGACTAGGACTACCTTTCCCACACTCAATCCACCTGGACCTACAAGCAGAAAGAGATCAACGGGGTGAGCAAGCTTTGCCACACAAATCAAATGCGAGACACCAGGGAAAACATGTAGGGCATCCTAACACGGAGGTCACAGAGGAGGAGGTCCTCAAGTTCATCAGTCATGTCTAGGTCAAAGGTATTTTGCAACAAATGGATGAGATCTCTCTCCAAGGCTGCATGGGATATTGTATTCTTCCCCTGTGGTTCTTTTCCTCCTTTGTGGGGTACGACATTCTCTCTTTGCAGCTCTTCATACATTCCCATTGTTTATCTGAAAAAAGAATTAGTACAGGGGTTCTGTTTTGTTTTTCACTGTCTGTAAACTCCAACAGTTGTGTTTCTATATTAACTTTCAAGGTATTCAGATATTTCTGTTTGATTGAGTTTTTCAGTTTTCAAGCTACCTAGATTTACATTCTCCTTTCTTAGTGCAGAATCTGCTTACCCTGCTCTGAGATTTAACACAGGATAGGATGCAAAGTGTACTTTTCAACTTCTTGTTAATTTAGCTATAGTTAACAACTGTGATCTTGTAACCTACAAACTTCAATTGATAGCTTCCAAAATAACATGAGCAATTCATAATAATGAATCACTGTTCCTGACATACTCTACAAGCAGCATTGCAAATCTCAAGTGATATTTCATAACCAAGCATAGTTATAGCTACAAAATCAAATAAAAGTGTTATTTGTAATGGTTTTGTTAGAAACCCCTAATTTCAGTAATCATGTTGCAATTTTATATTTGAAGCAGTCAAAACTTGAAAGAGCTCTGAACTTTAGAGTCTTGTTTCTGGGAAAGAGGAGGTGCCCATTTAATGTGTATGTGTGTGCATGCGTGTGTGTGTACACGTACATCTATATGTATATGTATGTGTGTCTGTTTAATTTGCATCAGCATTCTTGTTGCAAACTTTTTTGCACATAATGTTGAAACATTTTCATTAAAGTCTAAGCTGTCTTTGCAGGTTACCAATGAAGTCGCATTTTCACTTTTGGGAATGGCGGCGGTCTTGATAATATTTCCATTCAGATATGTGTGTGCTTTCTTTCTGCTGGATGTGTTCACACAAAAACTTAAGTTTCGCCGAAAGATGATTCTCCAGTTCCTCACATTTCTGAAAGAGTGGTGGGCAACTATACCGGCTGCACCAGTTGTGGTGCTTCCTCTCCACGCCAGCAGTGACATGATATCGGACTCACAGTCACATACACATACACTTGAGGAGGATGGTCATGTAGATAATAAGACTTCACCTGCTCAAAGCAATGATGATGAGGGAGAGAGTTCCAGCATATATTCGAAGGTTGTGTGAGAGGTCTCAATACTTCCACCACTTGTTAGTTGTCACTTCCAACATATTAAGAAATGTGACGAATATCAGTGGTAAATAATAAATATGCATTGTACATAATAAATCCTGTACAGAAAAATTGAAAAATCAACAAAGCATACTCAATACAGAATGTGCATTTTTCTCATATTACCTTTTGTAGCTTAAGCTTTGTTTGTTGCATATTTTCGTATCTTTATGAGTCAGCTTTTAATTATTTCTATTTCTTTCATGTTGTGTGGTGTATAGCAAGCAAGTGTGTGAGGGACCTACAAAGGTGCAGCAACATACAAAATTGTTTTCTAAATTTGTTATTTCTCCACAAGGAAATTGCGAATGGGCAGTGTTCTGTCTCAATCTCATAGTAAATCTTAACTTAAACTAAGTGTCATGCACCATGTATTCATGTGATTGTAGTATTTCATTCTCTTCATTCTTCTGGTTTATTTAACTTTTATGTGTGCAAATTTTGTAAACATTCCAAGAGCTATCAATTGCCCATGAAGCTGATCACTAAGAAGGAAAGATTTTGAGCAGTAAAAAGCAGGTCACCATTTTGGTCCTTTGTACTGTTCATCTCTCACAAACCATGATGCTCACTTTGGACATCAGAAAATGGAGAGGATTCAAATTTTAAACAAGCTGCGCAATGAGTCAGTAAAGTATTTAATAAACTTCTGTTTGTGTTACAGCTCAAGCAATTTATTTTGTCAACCAAGATTTTGGAAAACAAAAGGGTTGCAACTATAAAAGCTATAAAATCATCATGCTCTCCTAAACCTGGACAGAGTCTAAAGGTGGATGAATTTTTACCCTAGAATTAGGAATTTTATTTATAATCTACTTTACTGGTCAACTTTAACAAGGAACGTCATTTTCTTGCCTTACTTTATTCCAGTAAAGCAAATCCAGGGAGTCTTGAAAGAACACTTAGTTAGATAGCATTGGTTATGCACGACAAAGCTATACTGGTTTACCCTAATTTTGTGAACTTCAATTTTTTCTTCAGAGTGTCTAGAAATTTAGCCTTTAATTCAGCAATCTTCCCTTTTGTATTCTCTTGTTATTGCAGTGGAGGTCCCCACACACTTGTTGTGAATAATTAGTGCAAACTGTAGTAGTGAATTGTAGGAGAATATGCATGTTGTCATACTGGTGCCCAACTTATTTCTTCATATATATATATATATATTGAAGGTTTATATTCATACTTACATTTTTGTGACAATTTTTTTTACAGCAGACATATCCAATGTGTTTTGTATTTGGAAAAGCAAACACAAATATCTGAACTTGGCGTTTTATGTACCAAGGATGCATAATTAGGCAACTGCTTGAGACACTAGTACAGATTACACATTGAACACACAATTAAACAAATTATTGATCACGCTAATATGCATCCAACAGTCTTCACCAAAAATCTACTATCTATCACAGCTCAAACTTTTCTGGTTTACCGTGATCATTGTCTTTCATTCAATTGTATTATGTATTATCACGTTTTTGGCTCTTTTTGGCCTTATTAGAAATTTGCATATTTTCACTATTAAAATGGTGATGATAATGATGATGATAGTTAACGTCCACTGAGATCAAGTTCGGTCTATTGGATCTTAAGAAATTGCTTCACTTGTTGTAACAACTTATTCCTATGCTCAAAAAGCTGAAAAAGAAGCGTAACGAGGTCATCGTAGTTTTGACAAGTTAGAAGATTAGAGAGGCTAGAGTTATAATAAAGATTATGATACTATCATCTAATGTGGTTGTACACATGGCACTCTAAGAGGAATTGACTTTCATCCTCAACGATCTTAGTCTCACATAGATGGCAAATCCTTTCCTCCCACGGTGTTTTAGGAATCGCCCAACGCCTTGTTTCACTTTGAAGCTCATGAGAGTTTGTTCTTATTTTGGCTATGTTAGTTTTCTTCTTTGATCTTTTAAAATAGAGAGATACTTTTGGTCTTCTAGATTAGGGTTAGTCACCTCCTTGTAGTATCTTAACTTCCTTTTACCCACTAAATCTTTATGACCCCACATTTTCTCGTTAAACTTAGTTGTAATAGTAGTACCTTTAATGTTATTGATGTTTTGCAAAGTTGCATTTTCGTCTATCCCCCAGTGGTTTATCNGGGAGTGAATCAATATTGTGAGTTTTTACTTTAAAATACACAAAATAAACAATCAAGACACAGATTTATCGTGGAAACCTCAAAAGAGCAAACCACCAACACAAACTCATTAATAAGATGAATTTACAAAATTGTTTATCTGCTACAACAGAAATGATGTAGATACACCCTAGATTTTGTCTGCAACTACAGACTAGGATACTACAAAACCTTTATGGTTTTCTGTCTGCTTCAACAAACAAGGATGCTACGACACCCTGTTCTCTAGCGACGACTGGAAGAAGGCTACAACCCCCTGCAGACCTGTGGCCTGCCCTAGCACCACCCTACCACCCTAGACTAATGTTCTCAGTCTTTTAGAACAGTTGAAAAACTATTCACTTTGGACTCTATCAGACTTCCTAACAGAGACCCTTTTATTCTTTACGCATTCATTCAATAAATAGCTTTTATCTATTACCTACCAATGCATTTCTCCATAGCTGCATTCTTTCGTTTTGGATCGTGATTGTTTACTTACAGACATACCTCTTCATCATCTACCTGTTCAACCGTCGCATCACTTTAGCAAAAGCAACGTTTCATTCTTTCCACGACTTAGAATTCATTTCCGCAGCCATGTTTATCATTTTCTGGTGCTTCTGCAATATCCATCTTCTTTCTGCAAGATCATCTTTCAGCTTTAATCAGAGCCGTTGATCCTATTTCTAATTCTCTCCAGACCGTTGATCTAACGCATAAATTTCCTCCTTGAAATCGTATTTCTGCACCATGGTTTCCTCATCAACATTCCTCACCGTTGATCTTCGTCGGGCGTTTTCTTAATCGTTGATCTGAGGTAAGATACGAATTGCGGAATGCGGGTTTGTGACTTTTCCAAAATGTCTTTTCGCAATTTCTGCAGTTGTCTTTCTGCACCGTTGATCTCCTGCAAGCTCTTCCAGGACCGTTGATCTTCCGGAATGTGGGATGCAGAGTGCGGGTTCTCAAAAGCTCAAACATTGCTTTTGCACTTCTTTGCCTTTCGTTTTCTGCACTAACGTTTCTGCACCGTCGATCTCTCACAGAAGTCTTCCTGATCGGCGATCTTCCGGATTGCGGGATGCGGGGTCATTGAATTTTTAAACGTTATTTCCGCATTTTCCTTCTGCACCGTCGATCTCCTTTTAGCGGAACTAATCTTAGCCGTCTGATCTTGATTTTTTGCGGAACTTCATCCTCCCGCCTATCTTTTGCGGAACTGATCCTCAACCGTTAGATCTCATGTGGGATGCTTCCTAGCCGTTGATTTCAAATCGAATTCAGATCTCTTCATGACTTTGCAGATTTTCAGATCAGGCATTCATGTTGTGTTATCATCCATGTCCATCTCATTCATCTCAAATGTTGTCATGCCACATTCTCAACTATGCCATGCCATGCCATCACTACCTTAGTATTTCACCAAGTTTGTCTTGTCGTCATGTCCAGTGGTTATTCCTTTATCATCTATGAACACATTTGACATCAATGACAACTATATAGTCAACAATCTCCCCCTTTGGCATTGATGGAAAACCTCTGAACATTCACCCCCTTTGACAACAATGACAAAGGAACCTTTTTGTCTGACTGCTCCCCCTGTCAGCATTTCTCCCCCTGAGATTGAGCTTTCTCCTCTTAGTACTTTTGTAACGAAATTACTCCCATTTTCTGTCTGAGACGCTCAAAGGCTTCCTTAGGTGATGGTTTGGTAAAAATGTCAGCAATATGTTCTTTTGTGTCAATGTATTCTAATTTGACAGCTTTTCGAGATACATGTTCTTTTAGATAGTGATACTTGATTGGTATATGTTTTATCTTAGAATGCATGATAGGATTTTTAGACATATTTATAGCACTAGTGTTATTACAGTTGATCACTATTGGATGTTCGTATTTTACAAGTAGATCTTCTAGGGTTTGTCTCATCCAAATGACCTAAGTGTAACATGAGGCGACAGCAATATATTATGCTTCTGTTGTAGAGAGTGAAATGGAGGATTGTTTTTTACTTGACCATGATACTAAACAATTTCCCAGAAAAAATGTTGCTCCACTAGTACTTTTTCGATCATCAAAACTTCCTGCCACTGCATCAGTAAACGCCTTCAAGGTAAACTCTTGTCCTTTCAGATACCATAAACCATACTCCATAGTACCTTTCAGATATTTGAAAATCCGTTTTACTGCTGTTACATGTGTTTCTTTGGGAGCTGATTGGAATCTAGCCACCAATCCAACAACTTGCATCACATCTGGCCTTGTGGCTGTCACATATAGCAAACTGCGAGTCATGGATCTAAACATGGTATGATCTACTTCCAGAGATTCATCATCCTTACTTAACTTGCAACCAGTGACCATAGGAGTACCAACAGGTTTGGAATCTTCCATTTTAAACTTTTTCAACATATCTTTGATGTACTTAGTTTGAAAGATGAAAATTTCTTCGTCTGTTTGGTAGACTTGCAATCCCAAGAAGAATGTCAATTCATCCGACATTGACATTTCGAATTCTTTCTTCATTTCAAAGGCAAAGTCTACACTTAGGATTTGAAGATTGCTTCCAAAAATGATATCATCCACATAGACAACAACAATGATCATATTTTTATTTTCGATTTTTAGGTAAAGATTACTTAATTTCAGTGACTCCTTTTTTAAAACCTAGTTGTTTCAAGTAACTATCTAGTCTTGAAAACCATGCTCTTGGAGCTTGTTTGAGACCATAGAGTGCATTTTTCAGTTTACAAACATAACCTTTTGTTTTCAGACAAGAGAAACCCTTCAAGTTGTTCAATATACACTTCTTCTTCTAGTTTGCCATTCAGGAATGCAGACTTAACATCCATTTGATATACTTTGAAGTTTTTATGGCATGACAGTGCTTAAAACATTCTGATTGCTTCAAGTCGAGCCACAAGAGCATAATTTTCTTCAAAATCAATACCGTCCACCTGGGCATACCCCTTACAAACCAGTCTTGCTTTGTTCCTTATTACATTTCCATCTTGATTGAACTTGTTTTTGAAAATCCTTTTGGTTCCTACAATGTTCTTAGCTTCAGGTCTTGGGGCAAGTTCCCAGGTCTCATTTTTCTCAATTTGATCTAGTTCTTCATTCATGGCTTTGACCCATTCATCACTTTTGCTGGCTTCTGTAAAGTTCTTGGGTTCTACTATTGAGAGTAGGGCTTGTTCCACATCTGGTTGTTTTCTTTTTGTTTTGACTCCAGTGTTTTTATCACCCATGATCTGTGACTCCGGACGATCCTTTTGTACCCTTCTAGAAGGAGTTTTAGTGTCAGATCTAGGAAAGTCTTCATCGTCTTATGTATCTTTCTTCTCTTTATCTTCTTCTTCGTTATGAATGCTCTCATCCTTTTGCAAATCTTGTATTTCATCATCACATGTATTTTCAATACTATCAAGATTTTTCTCTTTCCTTGATTTTATATCATCTACTTTCACATTAGCACTTTCTACAATTTTATGTAACATTTTATTGTAACACATGTATGCCTTTTTGGTGGATGAGTATCCTAAAAAGATTCCATCATCAATCTTGGAGTCGAACTTTCCAAGGTCATCCTTGTTTCTTTTGATGTAACAGTTACTGCCAAATACTTTAAAATATTTTGTTGAGGCTGGTCTTCCATACCACAATTCGTAAGGGGTCGTATCCTTATTCACTTTAAGTTGTCCTCTCTTAAGTGTGTAGACAGTTGTTTATACAGCTTCTCTCCAAAATGAATCTGATAGTTTTGCTTCATTGAGCATAGTTCTGGTAGCTTCTTGGACTGTTTTGTTTTTCCTTTCAACAACCTCGATCTGCTGAGGAGTTTTTGCAGTTGAAAATTGTCTCTTAATTCCATGTCCTTCATAGAACTCATTGAATTCATTTGAGGTAAATTCTCCCCCATTATCTGATCTAAGACACTTGATTTTCATATTAGACTCATTTTCAGCCATTGCCTTGAAGATTTTAAATTTTTCAAAAGCTTTTGATTTTTCTTTGAAAAATGCCACCCAAGTCATCCTTGTGTAATCATCAATGAGCAACATGAAATAGTGATCTCCTTGCAGACTTTTAGTTTTGGTTGGTCCATAAAGGTCTGTGTGTATTATTTCCAGATGGTGTGAGGTCATATGTTCTTTTGTTTTAAAACTGGCTCTGGTTTGCTTCCCATGTTGACAATGTCTACACACAGAGTTTAGAGGAACTGTGATTTTAGGTAGATCTCTTACAGCTTCCTCGCTTATTTTGGCAAGATTGTCAAAACTTAGATTCCCAACCTTCTGTGCCATAACCAACTTTCATCTACCATACTTAAGTAACCTTGGTTTTCATTTTCCAATATGTATACATTGTTTGTATTTTTCATAGCAATGCCAACAACCTTTCTTGATTTCTTATTCTTGATTTCACATTTTTCTAAGTCAAAGATGTAAATGTGTCCTTGGTCGCATGTTTCACTTACACTGAGAAGATTAGGCTTGAGGTTTTCAACTAGCAAAACAATTTCTGCTTTGATCCTACTGTTGACAACAATTGTTCCTTTGCCGATTATTTTGGAGGATAGGCTGTCTCTAAAAGTGAATTTTCCCTTATTATCTTTTAGTGTTATGAATTTGCTTGGGTCACGAATCATATGTTTTAAACAACCATTGTCCAAGTGCCATAAGTTTTGGATTTCGGTTGCACATAAGGCAATCATAGAAGTTTAATTTTCTTCTTTTTCTCTCTAATATCTTTCTTGTTTGGTGTTCTGAGATTTGATTGCAACAGTATTTCTTGTAGGAGTCTTCAGCTTCATTAGAGGTAATTTGGGGTCTAAAATGGGCCTTATAAAAAAACACGGCAATAATAAATTTTGTGAGTTGGAATTCAAGAACCAATACAATTTAAATAAAATTAGTCAACCATAATGGTTGAATTGACATATTTATCATAAAAGAAAACTACTTTTTTTGTTTGTATTTTCGACATATCTCCTTGTGTTTTTACTCAAATTTGAGGTGGGAGAGCTCGTTGGATGAGGAATTTAATTCCGCATCCAACGAGTACCCACACTGCATACTTTTGACGGACCATGTTACTCCAAAAATAAGAAATGCCTGAAAAAACGTGATGATGACATCATCATCACGTTTTTTCAGGCATTTCTTGTTTTTGGGGTAGCGGGGTCCGTCAAAAGTATGCAGTGTGGGTACTCATTGGAATTCCACATCCAACAAGATATCCTGCTCGGAATTTAAGTAAAAACACAAGGAGATATGTCGAAAATACGAACAAAAGAAGTTGTTTTTTTCATTCTTCCTCCAAAATTAATAACTATTATTTGATTATTTTAACTATTATTTTATTATTTTCCTTAGGAGGCCCATTTTAGACCTCAAATTTCTTCTAATGACAATCTATTGCCATATGTCCATGGTTATTACACTAATAACATTCTATGTCATATTTTTGGAGTAGTGTAAAAAGATTCTTATTTCCCTTTGACTTATTACTTGATGACTTTTTCTTGTATTCAGAAACCTTTCTTTCAGTTCTACAGTTTAAGGCTTTATGACCAAAATTATTACAAGCAAAGCAGTAACCTAAAAGAATCTATAGATATCTATTTGGTCTCTTGGGTGCTAGATTATTTCTATTTTTATCTTGAGACATTAAACCAGCTTTCTTGCTTCTTTCCCTTTTCACTGGAGTCTTTAGTACTTCAGCATAGCTTTTCTTACTTCTTTCTTGATTTGTGACAGGAAAACTCTCTGGCTTCTTTTCTTTAACGAACCCCAAACCAGACCTATCACCTGATGGTCTTTGGCTACTCAGAATGTCATCTAGAATCCTTCTCAAACTTTGAAAGTATATTCTCAAACTTTGATTTGATAGATCCCTCATCAAGCTTTCTCTTGAATTGCATGATTTCTTCTGCAAATTTTTCAGACTCCTGTATTCTTCTTTTGAGATGTAGGTTTGGATCCTTCTCAATCTTTTTGGCATCTAAGATTTGAGCTTCCAACTAACTAATGATAAGATTTCACTGTCGGTTCTTTTTCCTACATTTCTCAAGTTCTTCAAGGGCGCTAACAAGTTTAGCTCTTAGATCTACTTCTCCTTCTACGTCTGAGTCTCTATTTGAGGCTTGAGTGTCTAGGCCCATAAATAAAACGTCGGTTCCTTCAACTTCGCTTCCATCTGAATATTCACCATCTTCCATGGTGTAAACAATTTTATTTTTCCCATAAGATTTTTTCTTGTTTCCTGGTTTACCCATTTTGAATTTCGAAGTTTCTTTTTCTTCATTCTCATCTTGTTTTGTGTAGATGCATTTAGAGAAAAAATGTCCAATCCTTGCACAATTAAAACACTTTAGAGGTAACGTCCTTTGTGTTTTATAGTCCCTCTTTCAAGTTTGTTGATGAAAAAAGCTTCCTCATCATTTAGGTTTTCTGATTGATTTTTTATGGAGGCTTTAAAAGCTGCTTCTTTTCTTTAAGATCCATTTTGTCCTGTTCTCATTTCATACGCAGTGAAAATTCCATGTAACTCATCCATTGTTACATTTTTAAGGTCATCTCGTTCTTCTAAGGTGGATACCTTTGGGTCATATCTCATTGGTAATGTTCTTAGTACCTTGCTTACCACTTCTTTTTCTTTTAATTTTCCTCCAAGGCCTTTGATCGTATTAACAACTTCATCTACTCAAAGAAGGTATTCCCAAACATTCTCTTCTTCTTTCATTTTAATACTTTCAAACTGGCCTCTATATGTTTGAAGTTTGGATTCTTTAACCTTAGATTATCCTTCATAAATAATCTTCAATTTGTCCCGAGCTTGTTTGGCAGATGTGCATTGTGTAACTTTAGTAAATACCGAATTTGTTAAACCACTTAAGATTGTGTTTAGGGCTTTGGCATTACCTTCATATTCACCTAGTTCAATTGTGTCCGTAGAGTATTGGTTTCCTATATTACGTTCCTTTTATGTTGCTGCCCAAACCTTCCATCCCAGGGACATCAGATGACTGCTCATTCTTACACTCTAGTAAGCATAATTTTCTCCGATAAATGGTGGGGGTTTGTTAGTGGTCAATCCTTCTTGTTGATCCATGGTGATTTTTGGATGGGATCTTCCTTCCAGTGGTTAAGTTGTTGTGAAGGAACCTACTCTGATACCAATTGTTAGTTTATCCCACAATACTGAGAGGGGGGGTGAATCAATATTGTGAGTTTTTACTTTAAAATACACAAAATAAACAATCAAGACACAAATTTTATCGTGAAAACCTCAAATGAGAAAACCACCAACACAAACTCATTAATAAGATGAATTTACAAAAACAAAAAGGATGTAAATACACCCTAGATTTTGTCTGCAACTACAAACTAGGATGCTACAACACCCTTATGGTTTTATGTCTGCTTCAACAGACAAAGATGCTACGAGACCCTGTTCTCCAGCTACGACTGGAAGGAGGCTACGACCCCCTGCAGACCTGTGGCCTGCCCTAGCACCACCCTACCACCCTAGACTGATGTTCTCAGTCTTTTAGAACAGTTAAAAAACTATTCGCTTTGGACTCTATCAGACTTCCTAACAGAGACACTTTTATTCTTTACACATTCATTCAATAAATACCTTTTATCTATTACCTACCAACGCATCTCTCCATAGTTGTGTTCTTTCATTTTGGATTGTGACTGTTTACTTACAGACATACCTCTTCATCATCTACCCGTTCAACCGTAGCATCACTTCAGCAAAAGCAACGTTTTGTTCTTCCCACGACTCAAAATTCATTTCCGCATCCCTGTTTATATCCTCATCAACGATTCCCCACCATTGATCTTCGTCGGGCGTTTTCCTGATCGTTGATCTGAGATAAAATACGGATTGTGGAATGCAGGGTTGTGACTTTTCCAAAATGTCTTTTCGTGATTTCCGCACTTGTCTCTCCGCACCAACCGTTTTGCACTATTGATTTCCTGCAAGCTCTTTCATGACCGTTGATCTTCCGGAATGTGGGATGCGAAGTGTGGGTTCTCAAAATCTCAAACATTGCTTTCGCACTTCTCCGCCTTTCGTTTCCCGCACTAACCTTTTTGCACCGTCGATCTCTCACGGAAATCTTCCTGACCGTCGATCTCCCGTATTGCGGGATGCGGGATGTGGGTTCATTGAATCTTTAAACGTTATTTTCGCAATTCCCTTGCCGCATTTTTCCTTCTGCACCATCGATTTCCTTTTAGAGGAACTAATCTTAACCGTCTGATCTTGATTTTTTGCGGAACTTCATCCTCCCGTCTATCTTTTGCGGAACTGATCCTCAGTTGTTAGATCTCGTGCGGGATGCTTCCTGACCGTTGATTTCAGATCGAATTCAAATCTCATCTTACTTTGCGGATCTTCAGATCAGTGATTAATGTTGTCTTATCATCCATGTCCATCTTATTCATCTCATATGCTGCCATGCCACATTCTCAACTATGCCATGCCATGCCATCACTACCTTAGTCTTTCACCGAGTTTGTCATGCCGTCATATCCACTGGTTATTCCTTTGTCATCTGTGAACACCTTTGACATCAACGACAACTATATACTCAACCTATGTAGTCGTTTATCTTGTGCTTGTACATCAAGTGTCTTGTCTTAGCGATGCTCTAAATGGCGGGAAGACTGTAAGATCCCAAATACTGATATTCTCTAATGTTCTATTGTAGTGTTGAATTGCACACTCAATCTCATACAAAAATATGAACTAACTGAGCATGCAAAAATGCCCTAAAAAGTAGTTGAATTAGGGTTAGGGTTTTGCAGAGAGAAATCAACACTTACCACTGATATCCTGGCTGATAATGATTCCAGAGATAGCTGCATGCATAAAGATCCAGATAGGTGGGCTAGTAGTGCTCCCTTCCTCTGGTGTTACTGCCTTGCAATACTGAAGGTGATGTTTTTGTAGGAGGAGAGGTCAGTTCAGGTTGAAACTTTGTGGGCTTGTCCGTCTGTTGATGCCGGAGAGATACACTGTCACATACAGAGGTTTGGCAACCTCTAAGTTCCCTAGCGAATTGATTTGGGGTTCTTTTGCTCACGCCCCCAAGCTCTCTATTCGCTGATAGCTGCTCCAAATGAGCAAACTGATGGTTGAAAATCACTGAATACTGTAGGATAGGCCTGCTGAGAAAGAGGAAGCTGACATGCGGAGGAAGGACTAGGTTTTGTGGTCCCAGCGAATACTTTTGTGGTTCCCCGCTACTTCCGGCTGCAAAACATGGATCTGCCAATAACCCTTCGGAATGTGTTGGATCTCCGAATACTGAAGTATATGATGAATGTCGTGAACAAACCTGGTTGATCTATCTCAATAAGAGACTAGGACAAATATCTCATTGTTGACCACTAGCTAGCTGAAGACACTGTCTCCAACCCCAACTGTCACAGTTGCACGCTGTGCTACTGCTCGAAACTCCAAAATCAATCAACAATAATAATAATAGATAATCTCTTTAGTGTAATCACCCTCTTAAATAGAACTTCATGCGCTTTTAGGGTTTGCATGTCACTTTTAGGGTTTATGCTTCATATTTGCATGCATGCAATTCTAATTTGTTGTTGACTTTTAAGCCTAAAGAAATAAGGCTTCTTTTATCTGACTGATTACTTGACACTAAATAAATGTCATGTCCTTCTCTATGTATCAAATGCTCTTAATCAATTTCCTCTCATGCAGTACCCGCTCGAACCTATGGGAATTAAGTAGGTTAGAGGGTGTTTTGGATGCTTAATTAGAGGGGGACATTACAGTCATCCCCGCTTAAAATTGTTTTTCCTCAAGCAACTACAAACTAGGATGCTGCAATACCTGCTCTCCTTCCCATATGCCATCCTCCATAGGTAATTCCTTCCAATTCACCAGATACTCTCGAATCACCCTAATTCAGAGCTTCCTTTCCCGCACCTGTAGGATTCTCTCTGGAATCAGTACCAGCAACCCTTCATCATCTAAGGGAGGTAACTTAGTGGATGGAGCAATGTGTTGTCCTAATGTTTTCTTGAGACTACACACATGAAAAACATTGTGAATCTTTCTTTCCTCCAGGGGTTCTAGCTCATAAGCTACCTTTCCAACCTTTTGAGTTACCTTGTAAGGACCGTAGATGCGAGGTTTAGTTTTTTCGCTCCTTTCTTCTCGAGGGAAGATTTCCTGTATGGTTGTAGTCGTAAGTATACCAGATCTCCTACCTCGAAGTTCCTCTAAACCCTGTGTTTGTCTGCGTATAGTTTCTGTTGATTCTGTGATGCTTGTAAGTTCTCCCTTAGAACCTTAAGGATATCTTGACTGTCATGTATCCAATCTTTGGCCTTGGGTGTTCTGTTGTCTCCAAAAGCTAGATCTGTGAAGCTCAGTGCCTCATAGTCGTACAATGCTTTAAAAGGTGTCATCCGAATAAACATATGATAGGTGGTATTGTAGCAGTATTCCCCTAAGTGTAGCCACTTAATCCATGTCCTTTGTTGGCCTACTACATAATTCCGCAGATACCCTTCGATCCACTTGTTGGCAATCTCTCTATGTCCGTTGCTTTGTGGGTGATAACTCGTACTTGTAGCAAGTTCTATCCCTACTAACCTGAATAACTCCTACCAAAAGGCACTGGTGAATTTATTGTCCCGATCACTGACAATGGTCTTGGGTACCCCATGTAGTCTGAAGACCTCCCTGAAAAATAACTCGACTACCTGTGCTGCTGAATAATCGGATGAGATAGCAAAGAAATTAGCAAATTTGGTCAATCGACGCCTATGGACCAAGGGCAATGGGCGGTGGCACCGCTTGTGGACAACTGATGAAAAGCGGTGCGAGCAGGGGTACCGCTCCTGGATAAAGGGGCATGTGCGGTGCTGGGAATTTGTCTNTGAAAAACCATTTAGTTTCCACTCCAGAAGCTGGGATTCAGGGCAAGTAGGTATGTCAAATGTCTTATCACATGATGGTGACAGGATTTTGGTATAACAACGTTTTAGCAATGTTGGAATCTACGAGTTATATGAGAACATATTTTTTCATAATGTATTATGTTTACGACTATTTAGTTATGTTTAAACCATCATTGCCATCATCATCGTCATCACCATCATCACAATATTTGTCGTCATCATCATGATCATCATCTTCACAACCACCACCACCATCATCATCTTTTTCATCATCCTCATCCTCATCATCATCATCTTTGTCATCATCATCATCATCATCACCATCATCACAATATCCATCATCATCATCATCTTCATCATGATCATCATCTTCACCACCACCACCACCACAATCGTCATCCTCATCCTCATCCTCATCATCATCATCATCATAATCCTGGGCCGATGCTTTCACCTCCTTTGATACAACAAGCATCCTTGGATCGTGACATGTTCTGATCTGTCCATCGGGATCAAACCCTTCACACAACCGTCGATCTGAGTGGGTCCTACTATTTTCGCAATGCAAAATCCTGGTCTTCAACCGTGTTAGTTTGTATTGCGAAATAAACCACAACGATAGATCTCCTCTTCTTTGTCTTGACCGTTGATATTCGAGGCCGGTACCACCTTTCGCGATTTGAAATTGCGGCTTTACCCACACAATTCTGATTTGCGAAATCGACTAAGACCATAGATATGCTTCGGATCTCATCTTTGTCATCGAATGCTTTCGACCTTTAACCGTTTTGCGATTTGGAAAAGCTCCTACCATCGAGCATGTTTGCTTAGCGAAACTGTTTCGGGCCGTTGATCGGGCTTTGTCTTGATCTTGGCCTTCCATATGTTTGCTCGCTTTAATAGACTCGGCTAAAGCCAAACTTCGACCGTTCTCACGTGTCTTGGGCCAAAACTATGATCTATCATTGCTCTTCTTCCTTGTGATCCCGAATCGCCAAGTTATGACGCCTGTCTCTACCGTCCCTGCAACCGTGATATTTTACCTCCGGGAGAGTCTATCACTGTAGATTGCTCTCTCTTCATCATCTGACGGTTCTAAACGTGGACCATGAGCCTCTACTAACCTGAATGGCATTCACATAATGTTTTAAAGGAATGGAACCCTCCTTGAACTTCTGTCAGGCCCATAAATAGACTGTTGAAAACGGAGTGTTAACACATTCCATGCAAAAAGAAAATATATCAGAATCTCCTAAGAAGAGCTGCAAGCTAATGGAAATTCTAGAAACAACTTCTTTTGCATGTAATATAGGTGAAGAACTAAGGAGATTGAATAGAAGTGTGCCTAAACTGGTGAAAAATAGATTCCCAGCATGTTGTGTTCCTTGTGAATAGTCATTGAGAGGTAAATTATGTTCTGAACCAACATGGACATCTACTTTTCCATTATGTACTCCTATTGCCAACACTAATTTCTCATGTCAGCCATTTGTCCTCCAACACATCAAGGGGGAAAATGGCATATAAATGTTCTTGTGACTATATACCACCTGAATGCAAACATACATAATATTCAAGATCGGGTTGCAACCTCCATAGTAATTACTTCTAGAATACTTCCAACACATATAAGAGATCAAATAAGGCTTCAACAAAATCAAGTCTAGTATAAACTTTAAAGTCAAACCAGAGCTTGAATTTAGTGATAAATGCTTTCCCAAAACCCGTATGTAGTGGTTGCATATATACTTCTAGAATTAGGGAGGTCACTTACTGGAGGGAAGGAAAGATGGGATAGAGATCTGTCTAAAGAGGGATTGACAAGCTAGATGGACGATGAAGAAATTAGAAAGCATTATCAATCACTTCATGTATTCTCTATTTGGTTAGATCAGAACCTCTCTTTTTCAAGATAAGGTATTCTCTCCAAAGATGGTTTTATACAAGATCCAAGGGGCTCACAAGGCATATGGTCAAACTAAAAAGAGAAATCAAATGGTAGTGAAATATTTGGAAATTGGCAAGTCAAAGCCTTATGGGATCTTTGATGGGGCCTCACAAGGAAATTCTGGTATTAGTGGAACGTGAGGTATGTTGCAACCATCGAGTTCTAGTTGGATACATTTTGAATGTGGATTGGGTGTTAAGACTAATAATGAAGTAGAGATTTAGGTGATCACTATTTTAATGTCCCTAACATTGGATAGGCGATTCAGGCATCTGCAGATTGTGGGTGATTCAAAACTAATATTCTCTTGGTTGGATGGATCTTTAGCATATAGGAATTTGAACCTTTGTGGAACAACGGCTAGAGAAATCAAAATGAACACTTCCTTCCATGAGATAGCATTCCATCATGTGATGAGGGAGATAAATCAAACAACAGGAATTCTATCAAAGCGGGCATGTGACATACCCGTTACATCATTGTTGGAGATGAGATTTGTGAGGGTAATGAAGATCTTCCTACTTGACAGATATCTGTATAACTCTCCTGGCAGATTTCCATTTCACTAATGGTTGCTATATTATTCCATTGGGGAATGTCAAAAGGAGTGTAAGATTTGCCAAGAAATTTTCTATCAGCTGTCAGTACCATGTCTTTAGGAAAATCCATTATGTACTTTCGCTTGATTTTGGCCATGGTCGTTTTCGTCAATTTTTATTTCTTTCACTATGTTTCTCCCAGTCAAAATGTTGATGCCTTAGATATTTTCAACATGATCTACTTTTGGCTGCATATTTAGTAGAGCCTCTTTTTTTTAAAAGGTTTTTCCCCGTGGTTTACATCATTACAAAGAGAGACATCCATTCACTCTGGGATTCACTAGAAGAATGGCAGCTACGATTCATGTGTCAATGGTGCTTCATAGACAAATATCGTTTCTCTGGTGTATAGGTAATGGCCTTGTTATACTACGTTACCTCCTACTTCCCTGGACGATATGTTGGCATGAGGTTTCTCTCATCAACACCAACGTCTACAATATTGAAGTGTTTAAGCAGTGATATGATTAATAACTGGAATTTTTGGCCAACCCTTAGCTTCATTTCTTATGATTAGTGACTTATACTTATCTAAAGAATGTGCAACTTGAATCCAGATTCTTTTCAACATGCTTATCAGTAATATCTAAATATGTATGATACTCCTAAAACTGGCCTTGTGTTTAATGGGTTGCATTTGTTCATAATGAATAAAAACATTTCCCCAAGAGTTCCTTGAGGGCCTATAGTTTATTGCTATTGAGTGCTTCGGGCCTAAGCCTCATAAGGACTATCCCCTCTTCTACTTTTCTCTCTCAGCTTCATGATATCTTCATATGAGCTTTGAGCCTCCTACATGATGGAAGTAGGTGTACCATTGATTCTTTTGGTGTGTTATTTTTCCAAGGTTAGGAAGTACTTTTTGCTACTTGTCAATCCTATCACTATTCTAGTCTGTTGACATACTCTGATTTGTGCTGCAGTGTGATGTTTTTCCATCCTAAATGAATTAGAATTTAGGGAGCAGATCTAGAAAATCAGAGGGAAGGAATTTAGAAGGAATATAAATTGTAAAGAGAATAAGCTCCAGAGAAGATGATCCTTCCATCTTTTCTGACATAGAAGAATTGTTGGTTGTTATCTTTCCAGATATAAAGAAATTGTTGTTCATGCATGTTGGGTTGGTGGTGTCCTTCCTCCATCTTCAATATTTGACTAAAGATGTGAAGACCCTTTGCCAATGTTTCTAAATGGCATCCTCAAAATTTACCAAATCAGGCAACATCCATCATTTGGAAAAAAAAATTTATTATGCTTCTCAATTACAACTATGGCAAGCGTTTCCTTCCCCATTCAAGAATATTACAATGAACTAAAGTTGGTTTTCCATGTGGACAACCACCTTGTCTCATTTCCATCACTAGGGGGTATTTCTTCAACCATAGTTCCTCAAAACATGCATTCACCCCCATCTACAAGGAATGGAATGATTATGCAAGCGATATGAGATGGAATGCTTCCACATGTGAGAGATGGCTCACGAGGGGTGAACGTGTCTTTGGGGAATTTGAACCTTGGTGTGGCTATGAAAAACTTATGCTTTACCATTGAATCAAGAACCCATTGACCATTTGGAAACAATTTAAAATTATCTTTGGTGTCTAATGTTAGCTTGTCTTTCCAATTAATCTCCTCTTCGATAGGTGGCATATTTGGATAACCAATCAACCACCATGTTTTGCGATATAAATTCCAATCTAAAGCTACAAAAGAATCCTACATCAAATTGATAATAATTTTAGTCTCCTTCCACCTCAATATTCATTATCCTAAGTTTGAGATAGGGTTTTATCCAAGCCTTCATTTATGCTTTGTTGATTGTACCCTTGCCAATAATCTCCACAAATTATTACCTCTATAGACCCCTACACATGATGTTATACTGAAATCGTCGATGATGAAATCACTGAGGGATTAAACCCAGCCTCATTTAATTTAACATCATGATATGAAATTGGGGAAATCTACAACAAGAATGGAACCTTGGAAGATGACTTGAAACTTTGACAACCTCACTAGTTAACTAACACCTTGTTCGAAAAATTGATCTTATTCATAAAATGATACATGTGATAAAAGGCCTCAATTTCATATACTTTATTTCTGAGTTGCAATGTCTAGATAAATAAATGATTTTTTTATGCCAAATTGATCACTAGAAGAATGGCCATTTCATTTTACTATAGGATTTTTGTTAGATCTGTTTAAGTATGGATGTGGCATAGAAAAATAACCAAATCCAAATAGATCCCAAAATAGGTCTTTTTTAATCCATTTTGTGATTCGTAGATATGTACAAGAATGGATCATGCGAAACAAATTAATCAATCACCACAAAGGCTCTAGAGGCAATTTGGAGAATCCTATCGATCACACATCGATCACTATAACTGACAATCTTATATTAAATTGAGCACATAGATCTATGGATCAACACACAACTCACAAAATAGATCAAACAATTTACTCAGCAATTGAAGAATGAAACAGTGCAAAAATGGGTTACAATTGTGAATGCTTTCATTAATCAAAAGTAATTGGATAATTAACTACAATGTAGTACAATGGCTAAATAGCCAAATGCAATTCAAATCCATGTGAGGAAATTCGAATTAGTTGGACTCTACTTGACTACAAGGTAACTAAGACATGTCTAAATCATCATCGGAGTTCAAAATCCCAACTGAAGTGTCTAATTCAGTGTTAACTAAGCCTAACTGACTGAGGTAGGTGAGAAGGTGGCTCTCCTACATGCGACCTTGCAAACCTAGTGCTAACTAAATGTAGAGGACTAGAACTGAATCTAACTGACTCCTAACTGAGCTTAATTAGTCACCAACTGAACTCAATTAATGGAGGTTGGTATCGGCACTCCCAGTGGCTCCTAATTTGTAGGGATTGATCTAGGAGGCTCCTATATTGATGCATGCAAGTGCAATAAGTGGTAGTTGGCCTCAATTGGTGTTCCCCACACTTTAGTAACTGGTGTATGTGCCCCAATTAGGCTAAGTGGACCCAATGGTGCTAGTGACTAAAATTAGACTGAAAGGACTCCCGATTTAGACATGACTCTTGATTTAGACATAATGACCAAATTGGACAAGGGAGAATTATAATCCTAACACCCCCCCTGAATGCTATCTTGGATAATTTGTGGGCCCTGGTAACTAATACCATAGGTCACCCATTACAACAAGTAAAGTAAAGTAATCGCTCAACACAAGGAGCTAGGGGAAAAACCACATGGGAAAAAATCCCCCGCTCTAACTAAGCAGATAAAATCAGGATTCAAGTTTGAAAAACTTGAAAATGTGTTTCTGCAATCTTTGTAATGTAGCGAAGCAACATGCATGATGTTCTATGCATAGGTTTCCTGGGGCCTAGCATGTATACTTCTCCATCTTCTCCCAAAATGGTGAAGGAAGGAAGGAGGAATGTAACATTTTCCTCTTGCTGGATGAAGAGGTGTATGATCCACTCTATTCTTCTGAATGTAGTGAGACTGAGCCCTTTCCATGTAGAAAGATAGATCCCTTGGAAGTCCATTGCATCTCCCAGAAGGAGGTAAGATTGCATGACATAGCACAAGGTTCTTTCCCTTCTGAGTGTCAGATGGATTTCCAGTCATCTTCCTAGCTTCCAGTTTGGAAGTAGGGTCTGGATCTGGATCTGAATCACCCTGAATCTCAATCTCATAAACTGATACAACTCGATATGCAATACTAGTGGAAGCTGCAAAAGAAGTAGATGAAATGCTTTTACCTTCCCTTACAAGTGGCTGGTGAGAGTGCACTGGTTCTAAAAATGGCATGAAGTGTGAGAACTCATATGCCTTGGAGGCATGATTTGCAACACCCTTCAGTATGATGTTCCCAGTAGAAATATCAGTGATATCCACTTAGTCAGGACCAAATATGACTCACTTCAGAGAGCCAGTATGAGTCATCTGGTATACAGATAACAAGTTTGAAGCTAGGGAGGGAACATAAAGCACATCTTTGAACTTTCCATGTTCAATCTTAATAGAGCCCTGTAAGTAGGAATATTTCACCTTCTGCGGACATAAGCTATTCCTCTGGTTTGAATGGTTCAGATCCAAAACAAATGAACGACAAAGGATGAAGACCCTCCCTGGATATCATAGATACCTGGAATGCTGCTTCGATAGTAAACCTATGTACCTATAATCATATTAAACATGCAAACACATCAAAGCTACTAGAACATAATCCACTGATCCATGTTAGTGTCTAAGGAATCTAACAACATTTACATGTGAAATCAAAAAAACAGTAATGTGGGACAGAAATCAGTTTTGCATTAAGATGAATGGATAATTTTACAACCAATTAATCCTCGGTGCCGACATGCATCTCCATGAAACCAACACTTCATCCCCATAAGATCCAACTTTTCTCTCTATGCTCTCAAATGGCTTGGGCCAAGTGGTTAATCCAACAGCATAACAATACCTCTATAGTTCCCCCCTCTCAACCATGGACATGAGCTTGTATTTATAGGGCTCAATGGATAGGGATGGTTGAGAGATTTGTGGATGAGGTGACCTCTAAGATCCTATGATGGGGGATCTCGAGCTCAACTGACCCACAATGATAGGGATAAGGGAGGACACGAGGCTCATGATCTAGAAGCCTCGAGAAACTTCTCTTTTTCCCATTTTACACAGGGTACCACTTTTCTCCTCTTATGACAGAGCGGTTCAGGTTAGAAACACTTATGGACCAAAGGCTACAAGCGATGGCACCACTTATGGATAATAAGATAGAGGCAGTGCGAGCAAGGTATCGCTCATGGATAATGGGGAAAGCGCGGTGCTGAGCATTTTCATGAAAGATTGACAAACAACATGGGTTACCACTCCAAGTGCTGGGATTAAGGGAAAGTATGTAAGTCAAAGGTCTTATCACATGGTGGTGACAGGATTTTGGTATAACAGGATGCCCCCCAAAGCATGAGTCTTAGAGGGATACGATAAACGAGAGCTTTGAGAGAACAAGTCGTTGCTACGAGGTGAAAATGTCAGATCGATTGGAGCATGTCATCAAGTAGGCTTCTGTAGTACATCAATATTTTTTACTCGTAGACACAAGTAACCAACTCATGACTATAGACCAATACAAGGTAGATCCATGGGAGGAATAAACAAGCATGGCTACTGGAATACAACGTAGATCCATGTGATAGAGGACTCAAACTTGGAGATAGCTACCAGACATACAACGTAGATCTATGTCATACAGATGCAAATTTGAGCATAGCCACGACCATACAAATGTGGATCCATGCTAGACATACAAAACTCCATCGCAACCTGGGGAAAATCAATAAGCGCTTAAACAAATACCCAGGTTCTTCATCTCATCTTCCACAAAGTACGATTCTATCCATGTGATTACAATGATCTGAAGTCAAACATGGTAGAAACCACTTGATTACCGGCCAATGATGTGAACCATTAACAAGTGCGGGGGAGATCATCATTAATGTCAATGATTCCCAAGGTACCCTAGTACAATCTACTGAGTGTGAATAGATGTCCTGATGTCAAACACCCAGTCGATTCTATCGATCAAAGGTCAATGATGTGAGCCTATGTAGAGAGCGAGAGAATATGTCATTAAGGCATACAAATATCAAAGTACTAAGTATTGTTTCTAAGACTATTTCCTAGATGATGAGCTGATGTCGACGGGAAAAGTCTCGTCGAAGGAGGGCCATGATGAGTCCCACATCGACGAAATGAAACTTGGAACATAGTTCTGGAATGATGTGAATGTAGTAACCATAGGACTGACTCAAAAGTACTGACACAACGACTGTGTTGACTGCAGAGGTAAAACTTCTTCAAATTCCCTTTGAACATCGGGCGGCACAACAAAAGACTTGGCAGCATGACTAGATGGGACAAACACACAATGCGACAATGGACAATGCATTCTTTTGAAAGACTCAAAGGAGTGGCATGACTCATGAAAGTGGATCGTCATGGAGATCAGTTGAATACCCAATTGAATAATATGATATGCAGACAAGTGCCATGTTCAAAGGTAACGACAAACTATTGCCATTTATTTGCAAAATGATTCCCTTCCCATTTCCCCCATCATGATCTATGAGTGCCTCTTTTTGTTTTTACGAGCTCAAAGAGGGTAACAAACACTCGATATAGCTTGTCGGAAGACAAGTCCAGACTCATATGTTTTACAAACCTGAGAGAGGAGGGGTTCGTTCCCAAAATGGGTCTCTCAATGTTTAATTTAACGAGTCCAATGAAAGAAAACTCAGTATCATTTATGTTTAAAGAGCCTAAACGATTACGGAAGAAAACTCCAAAGGGTCTTTTTTTGTGTGATTTAGTCTCTAAGGCCCGAAAAAGTATAAAATAATACCTTAAATAACTCTTCCAGTCATGATTGGCAAGAGTGTTTCTTTTTCATAAATAGTCTATCCGAACCGAAAAAGAGATAACCTACCGTCGAAGAGATGACTCTTCGAATGCTTTAATGAGCGTGAAGAAGACAAGATTGCTTGACAATCTTTTCGTATTTAGGGAGCCTAAAAAGAGTTTAAAGAGGAATCCATGAGGTTTCTTTACACAATGTCAATTTTTACGATCCTGGAAAGAATCAGAAATAGATTCGACGATCTTTTCATGTTTAAGGAGCCTAAAAAGAGGTGAAAGAAGACTCTATGAGGTTTCTTTATACAATGTCAACTTTTTATGAGCTTGGAAAGAATCGAAAACGAACTCGGACCTTTGATACTAGGTTTAAGGAGCATGACCAAAGTGTCGTAAAAAACGCTCATCGACTTTTTCCGTTTTATGGAAGTACGAAAAAGTCATAAACAAACTCCCAAAGCTTTTTGCTATGGTTCTTCTATCCTGCAATCGACTCAAAAACAAGTGTTAAATGCACTCATGACTAACATTAAGGGATTACGACAGATAAATTTTGAGAAAAAAAATGATTTTAAATCAAAACTATAGCATATCAAACCCAAAAATGCCTATATAAGTCATGTAAATAGTAAAAAATCAAATCATTTTACTATTTACCCATAGTGGAGAGCATTTGGAGCACTTTCCTAGCTAGATATTCAGCTGCTGATACCGAGAGTTCCCACCGTCAGATTTTAGCGCCGTCAGTTCCAAGTAACGGCTAAAATCCTACTCTTTCTTTTCATAGTCTTTATTTTGAGTTTTGATGGGGTTTTGGGCTTGTATGGAAATCCCTAAAACCATAGAAATGGGTACCGTGCATACCCCTTGCGGGATACGCGGTACCTCACCAGAACCGTGCCTAAAACAAGGCTGACAGGCGATGCCATCGCCTGTCTCCAACGGCGCACAGGAAATGCCGTCCGTGGAGATTTTAAAATGATAGCACAAGCAAAATTAAATCATTCTTTTGAATTTAAATGTCTGGAGATGATTCTAATGTATGCTATGATTGTTTTTGGCAGGTCTTTGTTGCTCAATCATGGTGATATGGAAAGAAAGACAACATGACAATGATGATGCTTTCGCTAAAAGGAATGTGGGTTGTATAGCCACATTATGGGACTGTGGTCTCTTGAAATTCTTCTGGAACCCAAGCATGGTATCACATGAGCGGTTGCTGGAGCACATACTTCAGATGTGGAATCTGGAGCAACAGCACAAAGATCAGCTGACTAAGTGTCGACAGGGAGAACTAAATCAGTTTGGATTTGGTTTCATTTTATCCTGCTTCTTCTTCGAGCGGGTACCACAGATGAGACCTCAGGTGGTCTTCACAGAGCTAAGAGCGCGGGACCCCCGTATGCTGAGGTGGGTCCAAATTATGGCTCGTACAGGAGAAGGCAATGGGAAGGTGAAGTTCGGTGACCCGTTCTTTAGATGGTTCCGAGATCAGATCCTCACGGTGGAGGATTATGCTTACAAGAGTACAAACTTCAACAGATATCCTGACCTACCGCTCCCACCTGGCAGATAGTGGGGCGACATCGGTAAGAAGCAAGAGACCCTAAAATGGATGAAATTTTTTATGTTTTTTGATGTTTTATACTTTTTATGTTAAGTAACGAGACCCGGATATTCTCATGCATATGTTGGAGCAGCCCGACCTGGGGGAGCCTCTCCATTGGATAGGCAAGCTGGATCTCGCTTTGTACCACGGGGCGATGACATCACCAGGGAGTTAGAGGAAAACCTGGAGAGGTTGACCTTAGATATCCCATATGCTTCCATTGATGACCTCCCTCTGAGGTATCAGAGACCTACAACGGGAGTACCAGGTCAATTCAGTAGGCTGCTACGTAGAGTAGCTCGGGCAGTGATGTGCTACCACGAGCATCACTAGACATTGTGTGTATGAGATATCTATTGAAATTTGATAGCTTCAGGATTTTGTATGATGATTTTTGCCTGAAATCCTACATGCTTCAGATGAGGTCTCATGACCTATTTTTTGTAAACTTGTTCATATATATATATATATATATATATATAGAGAGAGAGAGAGAGAGAGAGAGAGAGAGAGAATTTTACCTGGTGTTTATATGTCTCAAATGGTAAATGTATTTTATATGAGTTTTATGTGTCTTTAAATGTTTATTTACAATGGACCATGTTTGATTTCAATGTCATGAATGGGCAATATGCCAATCTAGGATGTAATTAGCTAATGAGTTAGCAACTACATTATGTTCCCTAGAGATATGCCTATAAGTGATGGTTTCAAATGATCTTTCTAGCAAGCATACCCTCTGAAAGAGGCGGAGAAGCACAGGGTTTCTAATGGTGTAGACATGGTTCAGATGACAAACCACAAGTTGTGAGTCCATCAAGACTACCAGATTGCGAACATCTTAGGAGGCAGCTTCAGTCAAAAGACCGATGACTACTTGATACTCGGTGATGTTATTAGTAGCGGGACCTGTACAAACCACCCCTGAACTGACCAAATTTTCAGCCGAGGAATAGAGGACCCAAGCAGCTGAGGCGATATTTAAGGTGTGGCAGCAAGCACCATCGCCATAGAAATCCATCTGCATGACCAAAACATGGTATAAACAGATGTGGACACTAAACTCAAAACCATCTTGAAAATACTAAAAG
This sequence comes from Pseudotsuga menziesii, assembly GCA_001517045.1. Lineage (NCBI taxonomy): Eukaryota > Viridiplantae > Streptophyta > Pinopsida > Pinales > Pinaceae > Pseudotsuga > Pseudotsuga menziesii. The sequence continues at coordinate 1,352,472 of LPNX010215623.1, read as the reverse complement.
CACATTGAAATCCAAGCAATATACATATATACAAGATACTATCCAAGAAAGACCTAGGCATAGTACCTTTTCAGGTACAACCCATTGCGAGGTTGCCCCAAAGGGATTCCATCATAATCAACGAGCTCATAGGCTCCTTTCTCTAAAACCTTAGAAATGACAAAAGTTCCGTACCACATGGACTCGAACTTACCCTTCCCTAGTTTGTCATATCTCTGATCGTAAGTCAAAACTAGGTCACCCTCGTTAAAGGAATGAGGTTGGATGGATTTATCATACTGCGCCTTAACGCGCTTCTTACGTGCCTCATTAGCCAAGGCAACATTTCTCCGAGTCTCGTCAAGGTTATTCAAGTACAAAAATCTTTCTTTCTCTGCGGAAGTGTCTGGGAGAAGTTTGACGACAAGTTGTAAAGATGGAATCTGACATTGAATCGGTAAGACAAATTCGAGTCCATAGACAAGCTGGAATGGTGTGAAACCAGTGGTTTTTTTCACCGAAGTCCTATAAGCCCAAAGAGTATAGAAAAGTGCCAGTTGGATTTATGATCTCCAACCATCCGACGAAGCATGGTTTTTAAAACTTTGTTAATGGACTCTACCTGACCATTAGCTTGTGGATAATATGGCATAGAGTTTTCATGGGGAAAACCTAGCTTGGCACTCAGTTCCTCCATCATTTGATTACGGAAATGGGATCTGTGATTAGTAACGATGGACTGCGGGACTCCAAATATAGCTATGATATGATTGAACAGGAAGAGAGCGGCAGTCTTACCATCTTCCGCATATGTAGGCATGGCCTCAGCCCATTTTGTGAAATAATCAACGGCTATAATGATGTAACCATGCCCTCCAGCTGAGGTAGGCTTACAATGCATGAAGTCAATCCCTCATTTGGCAAATGGGCCAACAACAATGACGGGGTGTAGCGGAGCAGGATGAGTGCGCTTTTTGGGATAAAAGTGTTGACAAAGTGGGCATTTCTTAACAACCTCATGACAGTCTTTGAAGACAGAAGGCCAAAAATAACCAGCGTGAAGGATTTTCTGGATTGTAGCCATCCCAGATAAATGACCACCACATGCTCTAGAGTGGCAATCATTCAACACATGTTCAGCCTCTTCATGGGTGAGGCATCGCCGAATAATAAAATCAATCCCACGTCTATACAAGGTGTCATTCAGGATGAGGTAGTATTTTGCGTGGTGACGGATACGGCGGCGATCGTCATGGGATAAATGCGGCTGAAATCACTATGTTTGGAGATAAACAAGCAAATATACATACCACAGATCAGTAGTGCTAATCAGGAACAGGAATTCATCCAAAAATGAATCATTGGGCTCAGATTCCGTCGAAGCACAGGGAAGATCACACATGAGCTAGCAAAGACCAAGGATTTCTTTGATGTGGCTTCGGCAAATTCCATATCAAATTCCTGTAGTATGACTATCCATCGGGAGTACTTTCCCTCGAGCACCTGACGAGTTAGGATGTAATACATAGGGTTCTAGTCTGCCAATACAGTGGTTGTGCAGATCAAAATGTAGTGACAAAATTTTTGTACAGCAATGACCGTGGCCAATGCTAACTTTTCCACACGTGAATAGTGAGTTTCGGAATCCATGAGATTCTTACTAGCGTAGTAAATCACGTGCTCCTGACCGTTGGGATTTTCCTGCACCAAAACCATAGCGATGGTAGTAGTGGAGGCAACAATATACAAGAGAAAGTCCTTTGAATAATCTAGGGGGTGTATCACGAGTGAATGAGTCAAAGCATGCTTAATATTATCAAAGGCACATTGGGCTTGGTCATCCCAGAAGAACGGGGTGTTCTTCTTAAGGAGATGCATATAACCATGTGTTTTCTCTGCGAAATTGCACACGAAACTGCGAAGAAAGTTTGCCTTCCCTTGCAAACTTTGGAGTTCAAGGAGATTAGTTGGGGCTAGTAGAGCTAAAATGGCGGCAATTTTTAGAGGATCAATCCGGATGCCATCTTTGGATACCACAAAACCTAGCAGATGTATCGTCTCAACGTAAAAAACACATTTATGCGAATTGAGCCGTATATTATAATGAGGGCATCTCAGGAATATCTCTCTAAGATGACTAGGGTGGTCCTCTCGTCGCTGTGAATGAGCAGGGAGGTCGTCAAGGTACGGTTCAACAATATGTTTAATATCGTGAAACGCATAGGACATCGCACGCTGGAACGTGGTTCCAACATTTTTCAAGCCAAAAGGTAACTTCTTATATGCAAAGGTTCCCCATGGGCAAATGAATGTCGCCTTGCGCTGATTGGTGGGTAATATCTCAATCTGATTATACCCATAGAATCCATCCATAAATGAGAAGATGACACTTCCAGCACAGTTGTCGATAATCAGATCGATGTGTGGAGTAGGAAAGTTGTCCTTGGGACAAGCTTTATTCAAATCCTTAAAGTCGATACAGACTCTAATGGTGCCCTACTTTTTATTGACAGGGACAACGTTTGATACCCATTCCGTCAGGGGTACGAGATAAATAAACCCAGCTTTGAGAAGTTTCTCAATTTCATCTTTAATAGTTACGGCCTTCCGAGGATGGACTTGCCTTATTTTTTGCCTGACAGGTTTAGTCGTGGGATAGGTTTTAATCTCATGGACCACAATGGATGGGTCAATCCCCGGAATCTCTTCATAGGACCGGGAAAAAATATCGTGGAATTCTTTGAAAAGTGCCTTGTATGCTTCAAATTCATCTGCCGAGCAGTTCTGCCCAACATAAACATGCTCGATGCTATCAGGATTGGCTGATATGACAATTGGATTCATCTGAGTAATGTTGCAAAGGTTTCCTTCAGAATCTATGTCTTGCAACAATATGGGACTTTGGGGTACGTTGACAATATCAGTAGGAAACAGGGATGCATAATCATGGTTAACCGAACTGGTGTTGGGGAGGAACATGGATCTATGATGGTGATCCTCCCAAATGGACTCATCCGTGTTCATAATATCCATAATGGAATCGTCGAAAGGAATAGTCTCAGAGAGATAATCTAGAACATGAAGAGAAGGTTCTAACCAGTACGGTAAATGGTAAGGATTTGAAGCCACTAGATGAAGGTCATCAGTGTGATCATTGAAAAAGGTTTGAATGGTTTCATACATTGATTCATGTGAACTCAACAAGGTGGACTCAACAACTTGTTTACCTTTAGGCTCACAATCAAATGAGGCAATCATATGGACTGTCGCGGTATCCGTGTTAGGAGGAGTGGAGGGAAAATCCCCATGAGGGATGAATCCTTCAACATTCCTACCCCAATCGACTGGTAAGGAGGAGGGGACTGGCCTAACATGGGGATGTTATTAGCCGTGGAGGTAGTAACATACGACGTGTAGAAATCAAGCTGGTCAATGGTAACAATTCTCCCTAGATGCGGAAATTGGACTGTTTGGAATATTGTTGAGGCGACAACAGTCATGGCATAGAACTAATTTCTTCCTAGAAGGAGGATGTAATCTAACGGGGCATCTACCACTTCTACTTGAATGGAAATGGTTTTTCCCCCAAGCTCGACCGCTAGGGCTAATATGAGACCATGGTGCTGGAAACCCCATCCGTCAAAGGCCTTGAGAGTCGTAGGTGATGTTACAAGCTCGGGAGAGCCAAGACCTTTCCAACAAGACAGAGACAAAACCAAGGTCGAAGCTCCTTCATCTAGAACCGTTCGAAAAAATTTATTTCCAACTACTTTTGTAATGATCTGAAAAGCAAGTTTATGAGGTAACCTAGACTTATGGTTCTCAACGTTGAAATGAATCAAATTAGTATTATCTGGGTCTAAAGCTCCTAATGCTGTCAACAAGTTTTTGCACTATGTAGGACAACTTTGGAGTACTTCTAAGGTAGACATTGCACAAGGTGCCTGAGCGAGATCTTCAACTACATTATAAAATTGAGCAGCTCGGGCATTAGGATTAAAGATATATTTTCGAAGAGTACTCTTGGGTGGACGCAAAATCACGTCGAGAGTAGGCTTCTCGACGGATCGGGGGACAGTAGACGAGGATTCAGGAGCACTAGTAGAGGGAGATTTCCCTAAATAAGAATGATCTCCTTTCTTGTTTACGGGTTTGTCATAATTCTGACTTCGAGTTTGCAGATTAATGGTGTCCTAGGACATCATACGAATTTCCTCTGACGAACTAGAGTTACCCTGATGAGACATGTGGTCTATCAGTTGTTGCTGAGAAGAAAAATGATCTGTGAGTACTGCGGGTGCGGGATTTGACTTCAGAAATTGGGAGATTTTGTCCCGACGAGGACACTTTTTTGAGAAATGGTCACCTCCGCATAACAAACATGGATATTTTTCCTTTCTTTTCCATTTATCGTTATCGTTGTTGGTTGGTCTTGGATTCTCCTATTGGTTTCCGGGTTTTTTATTCTTACTTTTACCCTTCTTATTATTATTGCCTGAGGTTTGAGTACTTTGAATGGAATTGACCTCGGTGGAAACCTTAGGATTCGAAGGAGTAGGGGTGGCAGTTAGGGGTTGCTTGGCAGGTTTTGCTGCAGGCAAGGACTGGATTGAACCAACAATCCCATCAATAGGTACTTCTGCTGGTGTCTTGGCAGGATCAGTGCTTGGGCGAGGATCTTGAGGAATCAAGTCATAAAGAGTTCCAGACTGGGAATAGACCAAGTCTAAGTACTGGGCTTGACAAATAGCCTGCCCTTTAGTAACGGCACCGCCCATAGCCACATCTCGGGCAATTGGAGGCAACAAAGATTTGGTAAACCAATCAGCTAATAACTGATCCAGAATAGGGGCCTTAATAAGCCTTCTCCGCCTTCTCCATTCATGGATATGATCAGATATGTGGGTGGAGGTGTTTTTTCGCAGAGAAGTTGTTGCAGCTGCAACTATTTTCCCAATTTTTTTAAAATTTTGGACCCTCCTTTTAGTTTATATTGCCTAATTTTGTTTGGATTCGTGAATTATGTCTGTTTTCTCATTGCTGCAAGATTGATTTATTTTGAGGACAGTTGTTTTCGTTCTTTTCGAAAATTTGCCCATGTCTGAAACTGTTGGACTTTGCCCATTTGATTGGTGATCTCTTTCTTTTGGAAATATTTTTCGTTGTCTTCGTTGCCGTTATGGAGGTAAAGCAAGTTTTTGTCGCTACCCAGTTGAAGGTCTGTTGGAACTTAGCGTTTAGTTTTTTTTTTTTTAATTTTCAGAGGCCATTCAAACAATGTTTCGGAGCCATATTTCCTTATGGAACCTCCATTGCGGAAGCTGGATGATGAGTGTTCTGCCGGATAGTTTGGACTTCTTCGATGTTGTGTTTTTTACTTGTTTTGCATTTTCAGAAGGTTTTATGACTTTGATCGGGGATGGTAGTGTGATTGCCTTCCGCCATTGCGGCTCTCGAGTAAACTAAGTATCCGTTTTGTAGCCGCTCCACCCGCCGATGTTTTGTTTGTTTTCGCCGACCGCGGAGTCCGTAGTCTCTTCATCTTCCGCCATTTCAGCTGCATACTTCGCTAACCTCCCGACGCTATGTTGCCCTAGTCACCGAAGAGGAATCCACGCTCGATGCTTTATTAATAATTTATTTATATAATTGGCTTTTAATATCATATTGTTTACAATGTTAATACAAATTATTTCACTAAATCCTAATTTGATATTATTGTGATGGATGAAGTTCAAAAACGGATTGCGCAGCTGTAGAATACATGTTTTTGCATGGAGGATTCTGATCAAACTGTGAAGAATTAGCTCAAATGGTTGAAACCCCACTTCTAAAACAAACCCATTTACCCATAATGGTGAAAACGTTTTAAAATCTATCAATATTTTGGGAGAAAATTATGACTGAACAAAGGTGAATTTTCCAGAAATTCATTCTGACCGTTTTTTGCATAGCTGAACGAACCAGACATCTAGGGATTTGATGCTACCCTTCCCACTGCTCTTCACTTCTATAAATTTGACCTCAGCATTCAGAGAAAGAAGGAGGAGAAGGAGCAAACCACACAGGGAGGATCGAAGATTCTCTATAGTTTCTGGAGAACTGTAATTTTTTGCAATCTCATCAAAATACAGACAATTTCTTTTATCATCTTTGAGTATTCATTAAATTTCTTTAATGAAGACTTGTTAATCTTTGTATGTTTGAAACTTTAATTATATGTTGCAATTATTATCCAGCACGCTAGCTTTGAGTTGATTTCTCAATTACTTTGCTAATGTGTTATGCATGTACTAAATGAATTTCTTTATTTAATCCATACAAATTTTTTGCAGCAATTAATAAAATCGCTCTAATCCAAATTCAAATACTTATTTTTTAATTAGTATTCCAAATAGTATAATGATTATGCACTTAAATATGAATGTTACATTGCAATTTTAATTGTTTATGTTGTATTCAGAATTGGCAAGCATTGATTTGTTTTATATTTCTTTAAAATAGATTTATATTTGTTAGAGATTTTAAATTAGTTATTTTACATATACTGTCATTTATTACACTTCCATTATCATCACAAAGACCTGTTACTGTTATCACCAATATTAAGATCTTCTTCCATAGAAGGAGACCGGATCACTTTAGATCTAAGAAACTATGAGTGCTAGTAGAGGCCTTTATATCCGTGGGAGATCACTATTCCAAATAGGTTGGGGATAGAACTGTCCTTGCATAGGACCTTTTGAAGCCTTTCAATCTGGGTTCCCCCCCCATGTTGTTTGCCTTGGACACCTTTCCAGCGCCTACACAACTGAGGCATCAACAATTACCCTAATGAGGGAAATAAAAGAGTTATGAGAATTCATTTGCACATATATCAAGAGAAGATGAGGAGATGCACGAGTTCCAAGAAAGATAGAGATTTTCAACTGAGAAGAGATGGAGAATAAGAGTATGGAAGAGGCAATAAGTTAACACGCACTTTAAGGAGAGGAAGAAGGCATAGATCTGACATGCATTTCCATATTTATAGTTTGAGAAAGGGTACACTTCCAAATATATTTGGGATGGCATGAATCCCAATACAAGCCTATAGCAGTAAAAAGGAAATTTATTGCTTATTTTTATGGCAGGTCGTACTGTTGGAACAAAGGTCGTATTGTTGACGGTGACAAGTCGTACTAAAGATTTGAAGGCACATATTTCTAGGCTGAGTTAGAAGCACATAATTCGAGGTCATTAATACTAGAGGTAATTCCATCCTATATGCACTTTATTTCTCAGTTTGGCATGTTGTTTAAGGTGATTATAGAATTCCGTACAGCTGTACTGGAACTAACAATCTGTACATTCAATTTACCTCAGATTTGTAGGTGTTGGGGCATGGTTTTAAAGGAGTAATACAGTCTTAAATTATGGTTGTTACAACTAGTTGTAACCCCTCAAATTTGTATAAAAAGATTAATAAAATAAAATCTCTATTGATTGGTTTTCCCCAAGGCGTGGCGTTTTTCCAGGGTCTATTTTTTTACTAAAATTCTTGTGCATCAACTGTGTTTCTAGTCTGCTGCTATATCTTATTCTTCCGCTGCAAATTGTATTTATGAACAATATATCAGTGGTAGAAAATGATTATTTGTGTTGGGGTGAAGTATAATGTGGATGGCATATTATTATTGACTAATATCAATGGTTCATAAACTGTTTGATGGAAATTCTCTATGGCTATGTGTAAACAGTAGTTGGAATTTTCCTTGTTTTTCATCATGGTATTAGAGCAAGGGCTTTGAGTTTCTGAACGAACAAAGTTCCTCAAATATAGAATATCTAGTACATGTAAAAATGTAATGTATGATAGATGATAAATAGTTACATAGGCTTGGGCTTATATAAGCTCGTCATGCACCTTTTCGTAGAAGGGAATGACTATTGACTTTATATATTATTTAATTAATAATAAATTAATATTAATATTAATTTATTATTTTATTGTTACATTGCCTCCCCCTTAAGGAAGCTTTGTCCTCAAAGTTTTATTGACAACAATGTCTGATTTTGCTTGAACTGTCATCTCTAGATCCTTTGCGACATTTAATAAATAAGATGATACAAGTTATAGATTCCATTGAAGGAACAAAGTTCCTAAAATATAGAATACCTAGTACAAGTAACGTAAGAAATCCATAAATGGCTAAGTAGAATGTAAAAATGTAATGTATGATAGATGATAAATAGTTACATAGGTTTGGGCTTATATAAGCTTGTCATGCACCTTTTCGTAAAAGGGCATGACTATTGACTTTAGATAGTCTTTAATTAATAATAATATTATTTTATTATTTTATTGTTACAGTTTCAGTGGACTATTGGAGTAGCAGAGAATGCAAGTGATTTGCATGAGAAGTCTTGGTTTAGTACAGCTGCATATGCAAGAGAATTGTTGGGTGTGAAAGCTGAGAAGCAAAGTTTTTACAAGTGAGTAGAGGTTGTTTTGTTTGTGAGCAGTTTGTGAATTTCATACTCTCAGAGAAATGGCCACCAGTTTAAGTTTGGAATATAGGCTAGAAGGAGCAAGGAATTTTGTATCATGGAAGGCTAGAATAGCGCTTATTTTGGAGGAGAATGTACTTTGGGATGAAGTGGTGTATAAAACGCAAGCTAATCCAATTCAAGTTCCCAAAAACACCAATGCACAAGAATATTTAGCATTTAACAAAAAGTACATAAAGGCTAGGAGGATTATCCTTGATGTGGTAAAGGACCATTTTATCCCACATATATCATGTAAAGTCCATGTATTTAAGATGTGGGATGCTTTGACTAGCTTATACGAGAGCTCAAATGAGAACCAGAAGACAGTTCTTAGGAAAAAATTGAGAGACACCAAAATGACCAAGACCGAGAATGTTTCTTCTTACCTAACCCTCATTTCATAGGTTCGTGATGAGTTGGGAACTGTTGGCGACAGGGTGGATGATGCAGATTTGGTGAGAGTAGCCTTGTTCTCTCAACCTTCGCATGACTTTGTACGTGCAGTTGTAGGCAGAGACAATATGCCTTCATGGGATATACTTTGGGATGAATTCACTCAGAAGGTCTTGAGATCTATCTCCACTTCCACGGGTCAACAGAAAGAAGTTGATGAAGAGAATGTAGCTCTTGCAGCAAAGAGAAAGATTAATAAAGAAGGATAAAGCAGTGGAGCCAAGTATGAGAAAGACATGAGAAAAGTGAAATGCTTTTCTTGTCAGGGATATGGACACTATGTTGGGAAGTAACCTCATAAGAAGAAGAACAAGAAGAAAGAAGATTCTAAAGTTGCCACTTCAGCTGAAGTGGAAGAGTTTGCGAGGAAATTCGAGAAAGTGTTCTCACTAGCATCAGTTATTTTATGCAGCAGTGTGGCTGAGTGTGAGGACACTGGAGCATGGTACATTAATGGCAGAGCAGCATGCCATATGATAGGGACATGAGCTATGTTCCTGGAGTTGACAGAGCTGGACATATTTATCCTTACTGAGGATGGGTATGTCGACACCCATGTGATAGAGGGAGTTGGAAGAGTATTATTCCAACTCAAGTATGGTGGTTATTTAGAGATTGGGGTGTGTTGTTTGTACTAGAGATGAGAAGGAACTATCTCTCAGTATAATTTTTGGAACATGACATATATGCAGTTTGTCATGTGTAGGGACAGGTTATTATTTATCCGGTGAGTGAGGGAGTTGATGTAGCATGAGTGATTAGCACTTGGGAGGGAAATGTATACAAGTTGAGAGGACAACCTGTAGATGATGAGTCTAGTGGGAGGTTATACTTAGTGGAATTAGTGATTGTAGATGGTGGAGAGGATTCATGTAGCTCAGTGAGGAGACTGATTTGGTATGATATGACTCTAGAGGATGAGCAAGAGAGTGAGAAGAACTCTCAGTTCATAGTGATATGGCACACACCTTTAGGTGTTGATCCAGTACAGGAATTGAAGGAGCTTTCAGATCCAAAGGGATCAACTTCAATAGTTTTAGGGAGTATACTGGAGAGTGATCTAGGTGTATTTGATGCCAACAGTACCTCCCTTGTTAAGAGAGAGTGTTAGCATTTTGTAGCTTAGGGATACTCTTGCATTAGGTTCCTACGTGCAGGACTCCAAGGTGATGTGAAGTCTCATTTAATGTCATTAAGTGACTTTATTAATGTGCATTTATTAGAGTACCTTTTTATGTGACTTTATAATTTAAAAGTGAGCTGTAATTTATTATGTTTATAAAGTGACTTTGTGTCATAAAGTGTATTTTTATAATATTTAGGGAAAAGTGACTTTCAAAAAAAGAAAATATTTAGTGTATAATTCACTTAGGAAACTTAAGTAAACTTGAGATTAGATCCCAACCATGGATCTTGATATTAAGATTTAATGTCAACCGTGGAATTTGAAAAGTCATGTAAGTTACCCTAATAAGGGAAATAAAAGAGTTATGATACTTCATTTTCACATATCTCAAGAGAAGCCGAGGAGAGGCATGAGTTCCAAGAAAGAGAGAGAGTTTCAACTGAGAAAAGATGGAGAATAAGAGTATGGAAGAGGTATCCAAATAGCCGGCAGTTCACAGAGAGGAAGAAGGAAAATATATGGCATGCATTTCTATATTTATAGTTTCAAAAAGGGCGCACTTACAAAGAGATTTGGGATGGAATAAATCCCAAGACAATGTTGTAGCAGCAAAAACGAAATGTACTGTTGAGTTTTATGACAGATCATACTTTTGGAATAGAGGTTGTAATGCAAAGTTGAAGGCACAAAACTCTAAGTTAAGTTATATGCATAGTGTTGGATTGATTCCACTAACCCAGGTTCAATCTCTATCCCGACCAACAAAACCCAAGGCACCAGCCCAACAAAGTATAACTCCGCCGACAACACCTATAACGCAAGTGAGGTCTCACCCTATATAACTATGGGGACTGCAAGAACTAGGTTTCTATAGTTATAGAAGGGGATATCTTCATGGAAACGTTAAACAGACTAATCAATTGAAGTAGATAGATGAACAACCGTTGACACATACCACATCATATAAAATATATCGATCTAAATCATATATACCATAAGTTTATTGTTAACATTCCACATTCTTATTAGCAATATCAGTCGCGAAAAATTCACAGATTCATACACAATATAAAAAGACATCATAGAAATAGAGCTTTAATGTGTAAACCCATATGGGGAAAACCACAAAGCGTTCTTCATCTAGCATAAGTCCTATTTAGAATGCTTCTGGTCTTGGAACATATCCTAATGAAATCTCTCAAGATCTTCTGATAATAGATTAGGTAAGTTTGGTTACATTACTTATCTATTCATTTTCCATCCATCTTTTGCACATTTCTTATGGATTGACCTTATATACTTTTTCATGACTCTTATTCTAATCGTCGGCTGGTACTTAACTAGCAATCCATTATTTATTAACTAACAAAATAAATACCTTTAGATTTATATAGGCTCTATCTTCTGAGTTTACATTCATGCCCATTACCCAAAATAGATTACTTGTCTAACTTATCTCATCGTTTAAATTTAGTGTCTTCTCAAAATTGGTCAAATTCTCAGATTTGACTTACTCTCTTCTTTTCTATGGCATCCTTGTTCGCCTTAGGACTACATTCCTCAAAAATTTTGATCAAAACTCTTACATACTTTCCTAGGTTCAACAGGACCCTAATTCTCACTTATGGCTTATCCCAAGCCACTTTAGACAAAAATATATTTCGCGTTTAGCTTATTATTAAACTCTTAACATATTTTCATTACATATTCTGCTTGTCATTGAACATCTTCTTGGACTTTCACATTTTTTTCCACAAGTTTGGAATTGGTAGGTTCTGAAGTTTCCACTTTCTCCACCCCTTACGCCTATCGCACCTGCTCATGTATTGGGAGGATGGTCGTTGTAAAATGTTCTGCTTCATCTTGGAGTTGTGTGACACGTTCAACTCAGCGCTATTGTTGTGTCTGTATATTAGCTACTTGTTGTTGTAAGGTTTTCAAGGCAATAGCCTTTCTCATTTTCTCAATCGGCGATAATGCCTTCAATTAATTTCTTAACTCAGTCATATTTTCCTCAGATGTATGAAGTTGCTCTATTACTTGCTCTAATTCCTCATTGTCCATCAAAGATTCCAAAGAATTAGAAACCTGTGCATATGCCCTAGCACAAAGTGACTCATCCTCCTGAATTTGCTGTACATTTTCACTTATTGCCTTTCGTCGCTATTATAGGACTTCAGGGGTGTAATGGGAAGCAACTTTTCTTATAACTCTATAATACACTAGCGGGAGTTGACAACCACTTCCCTTAGTCGAATGAATTGATATTCTAGGATCATTTTAGGTATAACTCCCACTCTGGAATTTCGTGGCAGGAAAACATGATAGCTTGCTCTAGTCTCTGTCTGTCCTGCTGCAATCTGTGTGTCTTTTATTCTATTTCCAACTCTTTTTTCTGGAGAGAAGATACAATATTCTTTGAATGCTTTAGTTTTTCAAATACCACATGTTCTCTCTCCTTAATATCTTCCACTACATATTGTTGAATGTGATGCAGTAGAAACATAGGTATCATAGAGAGGTCAACACTCACATGACAAATGTGTTTAATCATGTTGTTATGATAGTTCTGGTGTGCCCAAATCAAGTGTTTTAGGAAACACTTGTACCTTCCAATGTCGTCAAGCTAACATCATTTGAATTGGGTGATACTCGGAATGACTGACTTCTTACGAATGCAACCATGATTGTGACTGTGACTGGAATGGGTCATCACTGACTGCTACCCTGACTTTTTTACTGCGACACAAAGAGTTTGCAGCAAGTCAATGATGCCTCCCACCAAGTCTGTATTTCGAGCATCAATATTTTGGTGAGTTTCATCCACATTATCTTCCATTCGATAAATAATCAAATTATAGTCATCATCTGTAAGGCCACCCCTAGTGGAGGTTTTAATAGCCTTTTTGTTTATTGTGACTCTTCTTGGTTTCTTCAGGTGATTTCCTCTTTTCACCTAGTTCAGAAACTGTCTATGTTGCATTGGATTCCTCATTGCTTTCATGGGGGGAACTGGGTGGGATTTATTCATCCTGGTGATCTCCTCCTTATGTTCCCTACATTCCCTCCTGTTGCGGGTTTAAATTGCAGATATTTGATCATCTGCGAAAGGATTTTTCCATTCCTCAAGACGATCCCGAAAAATCATTTCAATTTATTCCTTTTCAACCAAAAAGAAGTGGTCAACCATTGATGTTGAGGTTCTTGTCATGGTTTTAAGTAGATATGGTTAGCCCCAAATGAAAATATGATTAATGTTCTACTACCGTTGAACAGTCTCTACAGTAATCCGAGATTGGGTTCCAATGTGATGCCTCATTGCATCGGCATGTAAATAGAACTCAATGTTGTTTTTTGTTTGTCGGTGTCGATTCTTCTTCTCAAACCATAGGTTCTAGTAGTTCACCCCATGACATGGAACATGCATTTCCATCCCCTGATAATTTTGTGGCTCATCCCATGCGACAAAAGATATCAAAATTAGAATCCAGGAATAAGTAAATGGATTGCCTTTTTCCTAGGCATCAATGAAATCTACTAACAGTTCATTCAACAGATAGGTAGAACAAATAATTTGTACATCAGCATCACACTACTCTAATGCAGTGATAGTACTAGTAGTGCATTGGTTCGGTCACATATTTTTGACCAGTTTACTAGAGAGCACTTTTATTGCGAATCAAACACATGTATCATTGATAGAGGTGATAGAAAATCCCCTCTTATCTCATGCAAGTTTGTGTTTCTCCTTCATATCATCTCTTATCGCCTTTTGGGATGGATGGATTGACTAGCGGGTACTTATTGTTCTTGAGAATGACTACCTTAGGAGCATCATCCTTTCTTCGTGGAATGTATCTGGGTAAAATTGTCGTTGATCTAGAACCTAAAAGCTTTAGTATTGTGTGTGGCCTTGAACCTATTCTTAGGAAAAACTCTGCAGCCATGCCCCTACTTCATTCTTGGTGGATTAATAGGGATAGTTTGCTACACAACCTCTAGTGCTTCTTTGATAATGGGTATGGCACTAGGAACCTCCATTCGATGATAACAATGTCCGGATTCGAATAGTTTGCAAAGAGATAGTTCGGCTCACAAAACTTCATAGTTTGATATTGAGAAACAAAATTTTGTTTGAAATTGAAATAGGACTCCACATGCATTCATGCTTTCAATTACGTGGGATTGCAATAAATGAAAAAGGTGCTGGTTATTCCTTCCACATGGATAAATCATTCCAATCATTTTGATAAATCGTCATTATAGACATCACTTCATTCACCATAAAATCGGGTATTTATCAAGCATTAATTACAGATGTGAAAGAAAACGTGCCACCAAAATCTCCCGCTACTTCAACTTAACTGCAATTCAACTGTAACTTGTGACAGAAGTATGGTCTTGCAAAAAAATTGTAATTGTATATAAAAGGCTTCAGAATTTTTTATTTTTTTTTAACAACCACTACCTTTTCAGTTGAGCAAAGTACGTTTATCCTAATAAGGTTTCAGCTGAATTCCATTCACCAATCCATTGAAAGGTGTACCGTCTAATTTTTGTAACTAGACTGCAACACCATCAGTTATACGAATGACAACATATGGCCCCAACCAATCTGTTTGGATCTTGTCAGGATGTTTCCAAAACTTACTGTCATATAGTAGGACAAAATCACCTATATGAAATTTCTTGAACTTCATATGGTCGTCGTGTCAATCCTTTTTTCACTCCTTCTCGACACGCTGATGATAACCTTAAATAAAGTGATCTTCATCCATCCATACCAGCTGAGACATACTTTATTCAACTGCGCCAACCTCTATCATCTCAATAATTGTAGTTATTTTGAGACTGGGTATGATATATTCTAGCGGCATAACAACCTCTTATCCATAATCTAATCTGAATGGGGTGTGTCCTATCATCTTTTTGCATGTGGTGTGATAATCTCATAAGACTGGGGCACCTTGTGATCCCAATCATCCCTCTTAACATTGCATATTTTAGTCAATTCATTTTCTAAGATTTTATTAAATGCTTCAATAAGGTTGTTTTCTTGTGGGTGATATGGCATTGTCTTACAGTGTTGAATTTGAAACTCAGTTAGTTTTTCAATCAACTAATTTAACTAAGTGTGTACCTTGGTCACTTATCAAATTTTTGGGCATCTAAACCTAGTCACAACATGGTCGAATAGAAATCTTGTAGCAGTTGTGGTAGTAGAATATCTGATTGGTGTTGCTTCAGCCCACCTGGTTAAATGTCTTTTGAAATGATCATATATAATGCACTCGTTCATTTGTTGGGTGGGTTAATAGGACCCACAAACTCAATATACCACTTATCGAATGCCTTAAAAGTTACCTATGGTACCATCAACATTTTATCTCGTTGCGACGGTTTTCCAGCATGTTGACAAATATCACATTTACAACAAAATCACGAGCATTTGCATGAAGAGTATACCACCACATTCCTTCTTGTAAAATATTACGCCTTGTTGCTTTTCCTACATAGTGGAATCCTGCGACACCAACATGCGCTTCATTCAACACCATTGGTTTCTCATGTTCCAAGGCACAGCGACGGAGTATTTCATCTGGTCCCATCTTTTATATATTCCCAATGATCAACTGGAATTCTGTAGCTTTTACAACTAATTGCTTCTTTTGTGTTGTATTGAATCCTTCTGGTGCGTACATTATAGTCAATAAATGTATAATGTCTTTGTAGTGGTCATCAATCATTTTAATTTCAAATAGTTGTGCGTCGGGAAGATTATCATCTAGACTAGTAGGTTCTTCTCCACTTTCTAACATCGAAAGATGGTCAGGTCCTGCATTTATTCGTCATGGATTGACAATAAAATCAAAATCAAATTCTTAGAATAAAAGAAGTCATCGACAGATATTCCTCCTCAACACTAGATTATCGACCAAGTATTTTAACATATAATGGTATGTAAACATCTTGAAATGACCGCCCAACAAATAATGTCAAAATTTCTGGAGAGCATATATCATAGAAAGTCCCTCCCTCTCAGTAGTGGTATAATTTATTTCAGTTGTCAATAGTTTTCTACTAGCAAATGCAATATGGTGATCAAGAGAACCCTCAATTGGTTGTGCAAGTACTACGTCGAGCGCTACATATGACTCATCGACATGTACATGAAATTATTTCTGCCAATCTAGAAATACCAATATAGGAGTTGAGACCATATTTTTCTTGAGGATATCTAGGCTCTTTTGACACAACTTGTTCCATTGGAATTTAACATGTTTCTTCAACAACTTCCCCATTGGAGTTGTGACCTCGGCATAACCCTGAATAAATTTGATGTAATACCCAGTATGTCCCAAGGTATTTCTCAACTATTTAACTAATGTGCGTGGGAGAAAGTAAACAATAATTGCAATCTTGGAAGGTTCCATCAATATTTTGTCTCAACAAACCACATGACCCAACAAAATACCAAAAGGAGCACATAAAATACACTTCTTCAAATTGAGAGAAATATGGAATTTTCTACATTGGTCCAACATCATTCTAAGATTCTAAATATGATATTTAACTATCCCATATATTGTCCAATCATCAAAGTATACCTAAAGAATTTATGGATAAATTCTTTAAAATTAGCTACTACTATTCTAAAAAAAATATCAAGCACATTCTTGAATCTTAATGGCATTAATATATATTGGAAGCAACCCCATTTTGTCGCAAAGGTTGTCTTGTACCGATATTATTTTGCAATCCTTATTTTATGGTACCCAAAGAATCCATCAGTGAATGAGTACACTTCTTTCCCTCCTATGCTTTCCAATACTTCATTTGTGAAAGGGGTAGGAAATGGATCATGGAGGCAGGCATCATTCAATTTTCCCAGGTTGACACAGATACGAACTTTATCGATTTTATTATCTTGAAATTCAATAGGGATAATCCATTCAGAGTATTCGATAAGTTCTATAATTCATGTGTCTAGCATATTTTTCAACTCTACTTTGACCTTCTCTTTATACCTGAGATTTAGTCTGTATGCTTGACATGTTTTGCATCTGGATTCAGGGGGGTCTTCATTTCTCCTAGATCACCGACTATCCCCTTCATTTCTAAAAAATTAGTTGGGAATAGATCCTAGAACTCATGCAATAAATATATAATCCTCCCTACTATCTCATCATCCAAATAGTCCCCAATATTAGCAAATTTCGGGTTCTCTAGAGAACCAATATTCACCTTCTTTATGTTGAGGGGCTCCAGAAATTTATCATTTGATAAGCCTGATTCCTCCACTACTAGACTACCCTCATATTCAAGAATATGTATATCATGGGGATCATCATCCTCATGATATTTAGTTATGTTATGGAATTCCATCAAATTATGAACTATCGCACTGCTCTGAGGAAAAATTGACATCAAAACATGGATGTCTTAAAAAATCATGGTTCTAATAACTTGTAGAATAGCATCAACTGTTGGACTATCATTATCAAATCTAAATGTATGTGTGAAACTAGTAGCTAGCTCTTCCCATTATACCGTTATTTTCCGCAACTCAACTAATGTATACCAGTTTCTGTGTATAATATCCAAATTATCTATGAACTGATGAAATCATTCTTGTTGCGACGATGTCCTCCATGTCACGCGACAATTTTCAATATGATCATCAGGATTCGTCAATCCTGTATATTTATGGACAGTATAAGAAATAATTTCACCAAATCTAATTTCTGGCATTCATTGACATCGTGACCATTCTAAAATAGACTGCATATGAGCAACCCACCACCTAGCGGGTGTAGCTTTCACTACAACATCTAAGGATAACAAGCATTGTGGTTCCAATCCTTTGTCTTAAAAATCCATAAGAAATGTATCTAAGTTAGGTAATCCTTCATACGTAGGTAGATCACATACCTCAGTACCTATCCACTACAGATATTTCATTCTCCTTGCACACTTCCATATTGATACTTCATGTAGTCGATTTTTCCAATTGTCTAGAACTTCTCATGAGTCCAATGAACATGAACTAATATTTCACCAAATTGTTTTACCATCAGTTGTTGGGTTGATGCAATCTTCCATTGCAAAGGAAATGTTGTAAATTTTATCTAGGTATCCTTCTTGTCCTTCGCTATTTACTGTCTCGACAGATATTTGGCCTTCCAAAGGATCAATTGGAGCGACTACCTGTATTTTTGTATCTTCAAGTGATAATATTCTCTTTTTGAAATTTATGATTGTCTGATTGTCAATATCTCAGTCAGTCCCCATAAGTGTTGGATACGGATTCATATCATCGACAATATCTATTACTTCAAAATATGCATAGGTCTAGAGTCCTTCCACCTCAAAAAGAACCTGAGGTAGTCGACCAATAGGTAAGACCTTCAGTTGATTGGCTAAAAACAGATAAACAAGAGGCCATACCATTCTCTCCTTTCCCATGCTTTCCCATGTTTGTCTTGTTAGAATATTCACATATGACTCCAAATGAAGTATGATAAATACCATATCATAGTCACATATCTAAGCATTCATACATAACTCTTGACCAATATTTAGACTTTTACTTATATGGTTAAATCTTATCTCTGGTCACATACTTATATAAGGTTCTTCTACTAGAGCCAATAGTTCTACCAAAGCATTCTTATCTTCTATAAGTGCTAAGAAACTCCTAAATAAATTCTTCAACTTGCTTACCTTATCTTTCAGCTTTCTTTGGAATGAATGATCAAAACTTTGGGGAATTTCTAGGATTGGTCGATTGTTTAATCTTGGTAACTCAGTAGATGTTGAAGCACAATTTATGTCAATGAACTCATCATGTGCATCAAAGAAGACACCTTTTTCTTTCTGCATGTCGAACGGAACCTTCTTTTGTTCTGTCGATTGAACTCTTGTATTTACCAATGGTACTCCTTAATCGCCTCCAGTCGCAGCACCCCCTATTGTTACAACAACAATACTAGGTTCTTGAGGTTCGACATAAATATTTTGAATATTTTGGTTTTCATTTAGAGGTTATTTCTAGTTTCCCATGATTTTGGACTACCACTTAGCAAACAATTGTGGGCACTCTTCGACAGTATGGTCTAATTCTTTACAATATGAACATGTCGATGTAGGATTGTAGTCTCTAGCAAAATGTCCTGGATGTCCACAATTATAACAAATAATTTGGCTCCTCCCATGACCAAATCCTCCTACTCTTCCTCGGCCTCTAAAATTACTACCCCCTTGGATAAGGGTGTTGTCTATGAGCTCACTCAGCTTGCATATGTTCATTATTTTTCATTAAATATGTGTCGACTGTCTTTTTCTACAGCAACTAGTATGCTCAACATTATTTCTCATCATGAACCACAAATCGACAGAATTTATAATATAAGATAGATGGTGTACTTACTATCTTCTATATATATAAACATTCCTCTGACCGATGACCTCTTGTATAGAAAATTTGACACCATGGAATCCCTTGTGAATTTGGGTTCGTCGCTCCCGATATAATATAATTCAGGAAGGTTGGACATGAATCCTTATGATGGCCTTCAATTATGCATATCGTACACCATACTTCATCTTTGATTTCTTTTCCTTTATTAACATATTGTATTTGCAACGTTATATTGGATAGCTGCGACTGGATTTGCATCATTCCTGCACGAATTTCTCCAACCGGTGAAGCTTCCAATTTCATGGCAAGCTCAAGAGCTTCACTCTGGGACACAATTTTTTGTTGCATAAAGGGAACATGGATATGCAGTAGCATCGCAGTAATGAACCATTATTTATGTTGAAACTCAAAAATCTTGGAATTCACCTTAGCAATAAAATCATTAAACATCTAGTTGAAGTCTCAAACCAACTCAGTCGATATTTGCTTGATTTCTTTTAAAAATGTGATGCATTGCAACTTGGAATTGGGTTTCTTGAATTCATTTATCAGTCTTGACCGAATCTAATCTACTAACTTGTGAGGGATTCCCGCAGGAACTGCAAAAAACTTCATCTACTAATCAATAGCATGATCTCGAAAAGTTGTGATCATCTGAGCTATTTTTATAGCTTCCTCCTAGACCTGTCGTACTATCCATATAGATTCACTCGAGAACCAATGTTACCTAGGGTATTCCAACCCATTCCCATTAAATATAAGAAACTTTATGTCACTCCCAGACATCCTATGTACTTGGGGTATGGATGAATTTGAATTGAATGTTACACCGTAGGAACTCCATGACTGCTATCTTGGCTATTACTATTACTGTGATTTAAAAAATCACACTTCGACGCACTTTTGGGTATCACCTCAGATGTTGGAGATGTAAGCGGGGTTGTGGGTATGTCTCAGTACTAGTATAGATTTGGCGCTTCTTCTTCGTTTTAATAGATAATCTGATATTCCTCCTCTTTGTCGCAAGATTATTTGTCGAGATGTCGTACCAAATCATAGTCCCTTCTTCTGGTTGTGCTGGAACTCTCTCTCCCTGCCACAATCCTTCTCCTCTTTCCTGACCAGAATTTGACTCCACTCCTTAGATGGCCACCCTCTTCTTCGGTTTCATTATTAACTGGTAACATCTCATCTTATTATGTCCATATCATTCAAACCTTCCTTCCAACATAACCCAGGTCCTTCGTGCATAATGATTTAATCGTCAGACTTCATCTTCAAAATCCCTTTTTCATAGACCAACATTTTTATCCACAGCTTTAAAGATTTCAGGTATTGGGCTCTAGGTCCTTAGAAAAAATCTACTTTTGTCTCATTGTATGACTTGATAGTGTCAACTGCAATCTTAGTAATATGTCCCTCCAAAGTGCTATCAACCTAGAAGTTGACAACCCTAGAGATAGAATTATTGACCCTCTCCAATCGTTGTATTAGTTGAGGAGTCCACTGTGTGGGTTCTCCGTGAAGAAATTCAATGGCTTAATATGAAATCTCCCATTTACACATTATGTCAAACACTTGATCTAACTAGGGTTTATGATTAAAAAAATACATCTTAATTTGAAATATAAATCGCCAAGATCAATAACTTTCCAAGACCGGAGCCAATCTTTCACACATGAATACACAGAGATTTCGGTCAACAGACCGGGAAAAATCCCAACTCCCAGGGAAAACCCTAGAAAGAATAAAATATTTTTAAAAGGAGAATATTAGAAATTTTCCCAACAACACAGAAAAATTCTTCTTTCAACCCTTACTGATAAATTACACAAAAATCACTTTCAACAAATTACCTCGATTTATGTGCCAATATGTTGTTGTACATAAGTGTTGTATGGCACGAAACTGTACAGTATGCACATGTGTTGTACTTTCTATACTTTCTTCTTGCCTGAAGAATCATGCCACATCATCAATAAATGTTGTACAACCATTTCATATTGTTGTATTGTATGCTACCTTGATTTTTGTGCTTCACACATGCTGTACGGAACTGACATGTTCAATAAATGTTGTTGTACTTTGACTCATTATTTGTGTTGCATCTTATCTTGGGAAATGTGTCAATCTTCTAAGGTACTTTTCTCTCTTTAATTATCAATATTCTCTCTCTCTCCTCATTGACGGTGGTGTTTCTAATTTGTCCTCAACCCTGGTTTTATACTTTAAATTATGTAACTACCTCATCGAACCAACTTAATATTATGGTTGAGATGCTTTTACAAAATCTAGGGTCCTTATTTAATGCACTCTTATTTAATAATAATTCACTTTAATTATTAAATATCTTTTGAGTGACCCAATAAAATAAAGTACAAAACATCATTTATTTATATATAACTCATCTTTTATACATAAATACACAAGGGACAAATTACATGCCCTCTTTATCACACAACACCAAAACTATAAATAGGACCTTCAGAGTTAATTTTTCAACACTCCACCTTGAAATGTTTTCCTCTAAGTTGCTAGATTTTCCAACCATTCATACAGTACAATAGGAAATTCACTAAATAAAATTTTGTGAATATCTGAGTAAACATACCTTTCCTCTCACTTTGTAGTTCACCCAATGTTGAATCTTCGGATTCATAGGGTGCCAAAACATGTCCCCTTCACAATGATCAAGGTCCCCAAAATAGAACCATTTGTTGGCTCTATTCCGCTAACCCAGGTTCAGTCTCTAGCCCGACCAACAAAACCCAAGGCACTGTACTGACAGAGTATAACTCTATCAGAAACACCTATGACCGAAGTGAAGTCTTACCCAAGATACCTATGAGGAATGTAAGAACCATGGTTACGCAATTATAGAAGGGGATCTCTTCATGGAAAAGTTAAACAGACTAATCTGTTGAAGAAGATAAATGAACAATCATTGACACATACCACAACATATAAAAGATACCGATCTAAATCATGTCTACCATAATTTTATTGTAAACATTCCACATTATTATTAGCAATATCAATCGCAACAAACTCACACACATTCAGACACAATATAAACAAACATCATAGACACAAAGGTTTAACGCGGAAACCCATATGGAAAAAAACAAAAAGTCAATTTTCATCTGGCATAAGTCGTGTTTAGCATGCTTTTGGTTTGTGCACACAACCCGCAGACATATCTCAAGATATTATGATAATAAATTAGGTCCCTTTGGTTACGTTACCTATACATATGTTTTCCATACATCTTTTGCACACAGCTTATGGATCCACCTTATATAATCTTTCACAACTCTTCTTCTAATTGTCAACTGGTACTTAACTAGCAGTCAACTATTTCTTAAATAACCCAATAAATCCCTTTACATTTATATAGGCTCTATCGGTTGAGTTTACATTCACTCTCATTACCCAAAATACACTACTTGTCTAACTTAACTCACTATTTAAATTTAGTGTCTCCTCAAAACTGGTCGAATTCCCAGATTTGACTTACTCTCTTCTTTTTTGTCGCAACCTTGTTTTCCCTGCAACTGGATTCCTCAAAAATTTTGATCGAAACTATTACATACTTTCCTAGGGAAAACACATAGAAATTGAGGTTATTAATAGCAGAGGTAATTCCATCCTGTCTGCACTTTATTTCTCAGTTTGGAAAGTAGTTTAAGGTGACTGTAGCAGTCCATACAGTTGTACTGGAACTGACAATCTATACAGTCAAGTTGGCTTAGATTTCTAGGATTTGGGGGATATTTATAAAGGTGTAAGACAGACTTAAATTTTTGTTGTTACATCTAGTTGTAATCTCTTAAATTTCCATAAGAAGCTCAATAAAATAAACTCTCTCTTGGCAGGTTTTCCCCAAGGTTTGGGGTTTTTCCAGGGTCTATTTTTTTTTACCAAAATGATTGTGCATTAACTGTATTTATAGTCCATTTATATATCGTATTCTTCTGCTGCAAATTTTATTTATGAACAACATATCAGTGCTATAAATTTTTTATTTATGCTTGGGTGAAGTATTGAATGTGGCTGACTTATTATTATTGATTGATATCAGTGGTTCATAAACTGTTTGACGAAAAATATATATGGCTATGTAAACAATAGTTGGAATTTTCCTTGTTTTCCACCAACCGATGCACATGGTGACATTAAATTAATTACATATCTCTCAACAAAATCACATTCAAGAATTAGTATCCATTTGCATGGATTGATGATCTTCTCGACCAACACAAGGCAAGCAAGTATTTCAACAAGATTGATCTAAAGTTTGGACACCAGCAAGTCCTAATTGAGAAAACAGATGTCTCGAAGACAACCTTCAAGTCCAAAGAAGGCCTTTTCTAGTGGTTGGTCATTCCTTTTAGCTTGATTAATGCTCCAGAAACTCTCATCGAGATGATTGATGACATCTTCCAGTTATTCATCAGTATTTTTTTGTCGTATATATGGAAGACATCCTCATCTTCAGCAAGAATTGGGATGAGCATTTACAACACATTCAACAGGTCCTTAAAACCCTGCAATAACACAAATTATATTATAGTCTAGAGAAATGATCTTTTGGGATGAAAAGAATCCAATATCTGGGGGACACCGTAAATGAGCATGGTTTGAACATGAATCTAGCCAAGATCCAAGTAATTCACGATTGATCGTCCCCAGTAACCATAATCAAGATTTGTATTTTCTTGGGCCTTGCCAAATTCTATCGCAACTTTGTATTATAGTTCTCACATATCACTTGACCCCTCATCCAAGTGACCAGAGGCATGTCCAAAGCTAAATTTTTCTACGAAAATGCACAACAAAAAGGGAAGTTATAGAAATATCACCACCAAAAATGGTCCACGTACATACAACAATTCCACTTCAACAACAAATATAAAAAGGGTAGCACCAATTGAGTAGTTTATTTCCTAAGTCAACCTCTAGTTGCATCCATGACAATGGTTCTCAACTCTTGTGGCCCTGAGACCTAAGGATGCTCCCTACTATATGAAAAATGTCTCGATTTCTCTACCACCTATTGCACACTATGTACAGGCACACCAGCTGTCATCTTTTATATCCAGGATGGACTATTATGCCATCTTGGCCATCTCTAGGTTCCTTTGAGCGAGCATGCAAAACTGATTTGAGAATCTCTTTATAGTCGAGTGGCAGAGAACTTTGGCATATAAAAGATAGTAGTAGTTCTGCAAAAATATTTTTATTGGTCGAAGATTTAATAGATGTTGAAGATTATGTAACTAAGGAATATATTATTATTATATTACTAATATACTTCCTTCGGGATATATTCATATTGTAATTGATCATGTAGAAAAACCCTAGAAGAATAAATTTAAATCCTATTTGTAAAGTCATCCCAGAGGAATCCAAAACAAATATTAAATAAGTATTATTTAATATTTCCTAAGTGAAGCCAGCCCAATCAAGTAGAGAAGCTAGATCCAACAGAGAAAAAGGTCACCCCTATACCAATATAAATAAAGGTGGTGCCTAGATTATTTGAATAACACATCAAGTACTCAAGCAAGTTCGCTAAAGGGACAAGAGAAGTTGCTTAGCGAAGACATCTTATATTTGGGTTTTCTTATCTTATCTATTCTCGGTATCTTTGTGCGGAAGATATTTAGATATTCATTATACTGGTTTGACATTGTACTTGTTGATTGAATATATACTAAAGAAGTTGTTGGGTTTTCTTCCCTTTAATGGTTTCCCAAAGGAGAAATATTTGTGTCTCGTGTATATGATGTGCTTGTCTATAGTTCAGTTATCATATTGATTATTATTGTGATATATTATAAATTGTTTAAATATCTAACATAACTACTATTCAAGTGCAATTTCTAACACGGTATCAGAGCCATAGTGAAAGAAGTCATAGTACAGCTAAAACAGATGGAAATTAAAAACTAGGGATTCTTGTTTCAGGAAATTCCATCCACATATTGGATTGAAAAGGAGTTCAATTCAATTATACCTAGGAGGGTGCACTTCCTTGTGGAGACATATTTCAGATTTGATAATCTTCAATTTTTATCTAATCACTACTACTTGGAAAAATTAGGACATCAATTTTTTGGTGGTTTTGTCCACAGATACGAAAAAAACAGTATATTTTCTCAATTCACCTTAGGGAGGAACATATTTTACTTTGATCAAAGTTTCAAGATTCACAAGTTGAAAAATTAGTGTTTCTCTGACAAACCCTAGGTCAACATATTTCAGAAGGATCTTGAATCTAGCACTTGAATTGAACATCTCAATTGGTAAGTTCTATAATCTTTGTTTCCATTTAAGGTTCTCATATTATTTTCAAGATGTCAAGCAACACCAAGATTGAGGAGAATCTTAGAGGATTTGATAACTTCTGAGCATGGAAGTATAGAATGCTTCTCATTATAGAAGAAAATGATTTGGAGAACTATGTTAAGGAAGAGGTTGCATAGCCAGAGGGAGAGGAGGAAAAATCAAGACATAAGAATAACATGGTTAGGGTTAAGAGAATCATTGTTGATTCCATCAAATATCTCTTTATCCATCGTGTTTCATCCTTGAATAATCCAAAGGAAATGTTTGATGCATTAACCAAGTTAAATGAAGGGAAGAACATCAATCAAAAGATGACCTTGAGAACTCAACTCAAGAATGTGAAGATGAAAAATTCAGATACCATCCAATCCTACTTCACAAGGGTCTCCCAAATAAAAGAACAACTTGAAGCTATTGGAGATCAAATTGAAGAGGCATAATTGGTGATGACTACATTGGATGGTCTCTGAAGGTCTTGGGAATCATTCATTTAGGGAATATGTTCTAGAAAAAGGTTAACCAAGTTCAACAGGTTGTGGGAAGATTGCACCCAAGAAGAAGCTAGATTGGAAGCAAGATAATAAAATATGGGTGAAGATGATAATAAAACTTTAGAAACACATACAAATAAATATATGTTCAAGAAGGAAGATCATTTTCACAAGAAAAAAAAGAAGTATCATAAGTCTCACGGGTACTAGAAATTTTAACCAACGGTTAAATGTTACTCCTGTCAAAAAAGGGACATATTGCAAGGAAATTTCCCCCATCCAAGAGATCAAGTCAAGAAAGGAAACAATAAGAGTTATCATGCTCATGTTGTAGAATACAATGAACATATTCAAAAGAAGGCAAGAGAATATTGTTCAAGTGAAGAAGAATAGGTTTTGATTTCCTCTCTTGCAGTTTTGTCACTCATGGGCGTGATACTTGGCTTGTTGATAGTGGTGCTTCTAAGCAGATGACAGGTTTCAAACAATCTCTCTCTAACTTGAAATAGACGGATTCACCTCATAAGGTGAAGCATGGAGATGATTATCAATATCCCATAAAAGGGGTAGGAGAAGCTTCTTATAAATTAGACTTCGACAAACCTATGAAAATGAAATATGTCTTGTATATACCAAGTTTGAAGAATAAACTCCTTTCCATATCAACAGTAGAAGAGAAAGGATTCAAAGTTTCTTTTGTTGATGGCTAAGTTCTTATGTGGCCAAGAGGAAAGACTATTGATTATGCAGTTGTAATTGGAGAACAAGATGGAGGTTTGTACAAATTAAAGGGTCAAGCAGAACAAGACATGATATGTTACACAGTGAACCCATGTGAACTTTGGCATAGAATATTTTCTCATGTCCACTACAAATCTTTTCCAATTATAATAAATATGGTGGCAGGTCTACCAAAGATCAAGGAAAACGTGACGATGGTATATGCAAAGGATGTGCTCATAGAAATAATGTGAATAGTTTGTTTCCAATAAGTGACTGGTAAAGAGAAGGGAATCCTAGATATTGTTGAAATAATGTAACTGCGAATAATATTCAACCTGTATCTTATATTATTATTATTCCTCATTTGGGAGATGTCATTGATGTAAATGGTCATGTAAAATTCATGAGGTAAATCCTCCATTGTAAATTGGGTCATGAGTACCCAAAAAAGAGTTTTATATAAATATTATTTTGTGTCTCCCTAGGTAAGTCGGCCCTGTCAGTTTGACAGGTCATCCTATTCAATTAAAAGTTAGCCAGAAAATTAGTATAAATAACAAGGGCACATTCCTCATTTACACATTAAGCAATTTCGCTCCTACTTGAGAAATAGGTTCACTTAATCTGAGAAGAAGACTATTTTGGGTTGTAGAAGACTTGAATACATATTATTGCTTTGGATTCATCTTATCTTGGTTTAGCATTGTACTTGGTGACTGAATCTATACTAAAGAAGTTGCAGGGTTTTCTCTCTTGTGGTTTCCTCGTGGAAAAATATTTGTGTTCTCTTGTCATGATGTGCTTGTATTTATTTCAATGGTCCTATTGCATATGGATAACATGTTATGATTTTAAATGTTTAAATATCTAGTATAACCATTAAAACTTAACATGGTATCATACCTGCCGTGAAAAAAGACTTTGTGCAGTTGTTACTAGTGAAAGTTGGAAACTAGGGTTTCCTATTCCAAGCACTTCCCTCCACATATAATATGAAAAATGAGGATCATATAACTCACCCTAGGAGGGAGCATCTTCATGTGAAAGAATAATTCAATTCCAACAATTTTCATTTTTGGCCTATCACTACTACTGGGAAAAATATGCATCGGTTATTTTGCAGTTATGTCCACAGATTTGGGAAAAGGAGTACATTTCTCAACTCATCTTGGGGAGGCATATCTCTCTCTCCAATTAGTTTTGTAAGATTCCAAAGTTAAAAAATTAGGGTTTCTCTATCAAACCCTAGTTCAACCAAACGTAGTTTTCTAGAAAAGCATTGAAGCAAGTATCCAAGTGAAGAACTCTTATTGGTAAGATAAAATATCTCCATTTTAATTTTTGATTCTCATTTGATCAAGAGGACTAACAATACTAAGCTTTAGGACAAGCTAGAAGGATATGAGAACTTATGAGCTTGGAAGTATAGAGTGCTTCTCATTCTAGAAGAACATGACCTGGAAGACTATGTCAAAGGAGAAGTTGTAGAGTTAATGGGGGATGAAGACAAATATAATCACAAGAAAAAATTGATCAAGAGTAAGAGGATCATAGCTCATTCCATCAAAGATCGCCTTAGCCCTCAAGTTTCTTCAAAGAAGACCCTGAAGGAAATGTTTGATGCATTGTCCGACCTATTTGTAGGAAGGAACGTCAACATAAAAATTACCTTGAGAAATCAACTCAAGAGTGTAAATATTCCGAAGGCATAAACCATTCAGTCATAATTAACAAGAGTATCTTAGTTCAAAGAACAATTGGAATCCATTCCTGACATGGTGGAAGAAGCAAAAATCTAAAAAAAAATTAAATGACGTTAACATGAATATTTCATTCACACGTTCTGTCAAACACTTGAATGTCCAGGGTTTATGATTAAAAATTAACTCTTAAATTGAAATACAAACCATCATATTCAAGATGTTCTCAATACTGAAGCAATCATCAACCTATGAAAACACATATGTTTTGGTCAACAGACTGGGAAAAACCCCAACTCCCGGGGAAAACCATCGAAAGAAGAAATTTGTGTTAAAGAATAATCAGAAATATTTTCATATACACATGAAATCATTCCTTCCACCCTTACTAACAAAAAATACCTAGATTGGAACGACAACAAAATACCTCGATTTTTGTTCCCTTTAACTGTTGTACGACCTCCACAAGTGCACTATACATACTGCACTTTCTGTTGTACTCTACCTCAAAAATGGTGCCACAAATACCTACAATTAATGCATTTGTATGGCCTGTTCGTCTACAATTAATTTTGTTGTACTTTTCCTCAGGATTTGTGTTGTACTTTTCCTCGAGACTTGTGCCCACACGTGCAATGTATGGCCTGTTTCAGACTGTTGTTGTACGGATTAAGTCAGGATGCCTTGGGATTTATGTTGTTCCTCTCCTTGGGATTTGTTTCACTCTAGGGAATTCCTTCTCCTTCTCTCTCTCTTAATTAATGGTGTACTTAACTTGTCCTTTCTCTCTTGTTTTATAATTTAAAATTTGTAACTAACTATCTAACCACCTAATATATGGTTGAGATACATTTACAAAACCAAGGTCCATCATTTAATGTACCCACTTTTAATAATTAACTCTCTTTAATTATTAAATAAAATTTAAGTGATACCCATTCTATAAAGTACAAAACATCATTTTTATTTATATATATAACACAATTTATACATAAATATACAAAGGACAAATTCTAAGTCTTATTTATCACACCACAACAAAACTATAAAGAGGACCTTAAGAGTTAACTTTCCAACACTCCCTCTTAACGAGGAAGGTCCACAACACTATATCCATCTTTGACTCCTGCAACAGCTCCCCCGTGCTCCAGAATCAATCTCGGATACATATGCTCAATTCTGTACTGAAACTCTGAATTCTGAGACTCGACTTGCTCATATTCACCATCAGTATACTGGTTGAGTCTCTTGTTAGTGCTCTGGAGAGATTCACTCTCCTCATCATAACCATATCTATCATATGCAACTCTTGCCTCAATCTATGACTTTGATAGCCATCCTCCTGCACCTACTCCTGGATGTACTATATGCCCTCTCAAAACATAGAGTTTGTCCCTACGATATCCTAATAAAATAGTGGTACCAACTGGCTCATCTATTTGATACAAGAAGACATGTTCAGACCTCACCATCATTCCATAACATTAATTCTCAGAGGATGATACTAAGAGTTTGTTGAATCTCATCTCAGGTACAAAAATCACACTGTGTATTTCCAGGATTTCACCAAGGTCCAATTGGAATCTGACTGTTCCAACCCTTTGTATCACTATATGAGGACTATAAATATCTGTATGAATGAAGTATCCTAGCCCCAAATATGTGATGATCTGAAATATATCATAGATCCCATTCATGTGTCTGGTTGCACCACTGGAAACAACCCAGACATTCTAAAAAACGGATCTCCCTATACTGGAATCAATTGAGAAAAGAGAAAAATCTTGCTCAAACTTCGTTGCATAGTCTTCTACTATTGCATTTTTCCATATGTGTTTCAATCTTCTTTCTTGCATTCTTCTTCTCAAGACACTTCGAGGCATAATGTCCCATCTGTCGATAATGGTAACATCTGATCTGACTAATGTCTTTCTTCTTCTTGTTAAATTTTTTTATAAGTGCCACATTATGCTCCACCTCTTCATTGACTTGACTACCCAGAGATCCCTCTCGAATCTCCTCTTGAGTTAAATAATCCCATAATCTAGACCAATCTAGAAGCTTCTCCCTACAGACAATGCACTTAACAAATACTTCCCATTTCTTGGTGAAACCCTTAAGGGCTATCCTCACCAGTTATGAATCTGAGAAAGTATCTCCTACAGCTACTAACTCATCTTTGGCTTGCGTCATTCGAGTTAAATAAGAGGTCACACTTTCATCTTTGTTCATCTTGACATTGTGCAACTTGTCCTTTAGTGTCATTTTATTGTTCTTGTTCTTAGATATGAATAATTGTTTCAGGGTATCCCACGTGTCATTAGTAGTCTTCTTCTCTGCCAAATGTGGAATGAGATGATCCTTTACCCCATATAGGATCACTCTCTAATATCTGGATTCTAGAGCTTCATGTTCTTGTAGTTCGTCCTTGTTTGTAAGCTTAGTCATCTTGGTGTTATCAAAATTCCATATTTTCCATTCTTTAAGCACAACAGTTATTCTAAATTTCCAAGGAAGATAGTTGGATATACCATCCAACCTATCTTAATATCTAATGATCATCATTTGGAATAAATTACAACAAATATTTTAACTTGAAATACAACATAACTTCTTACTATGAATCACAACTTTGAACCCTACTTCAGTTCAGCTCTGATACCATGAAAATAAATAAATGGCATTAACATAAATATTTTATTCACACATTCTGTCAAACACTTGAATGTTTAGGGTTTATGATTAAAAATTTACTCTTAACTTGAAATACAAAACACCATATTCAAGATATTCTCAATACTGAAGCAATCATTCACATATGAAAACATAGATGTTTTGGTCAATAGACCAGGCAAAACCCCAACTCCTGCGGAAAACCCTAGAAAGAAGAAATTTTTATTAAAGAAGAATACTCAGAAATATTTTCATCCACACATGAAATCATTCCTTTAACCCTCACTAACAAAAAATACCTAGACTAGAGCAGCAACAAAATACCTCAATTTTTGTGCCCTTTAACATTTGTACGACCTCCACATGTGCATTATATGAACTACACTTTATGTTGTACTTTTCCTTGAAAACCATGCCACTCGTGCCTGGAATTAATGCAGTTATATGGACTGTCAAACTGCAATTAATTATTTTGTACTTTGCCTCGGGATTTGTGCCCACACGTGCATTGTACGTACTGCATCTAGAAGATATCTAGTGCATCTAGAAGATATGAATATCAAGGTTGATGTTTCAAATTCCAGAAGATTGAAAATTGAAGAATATTAAGCTTCAGGACTGGCAAGGAAGCAGAGATCAAGAGGGAGTCTACCCAACAAACAATCAAAGCTAAGTATATGAATTGTTATTTGAATTATTTCTTAAAGGGTTTAATTGATGTTGCTTAGTTGTGTACACATTTATGTTCCTAGATCATGCATGTTAGAGTGTTTTCATTAATGAAAAATATACTACTAATATGCATGCGATGGGTAAGTGGCCTATGGCACCGCACAACACTCCATTGCTTCTCATCTAGAATGAAACCTATTTGTTGACATATTAAGAGAAGTGCACACTCTTAATTATGTTATGGTAGATATGGGAGGCATCTATAAAGTTACTGCATGTATGTGGGATATAGATTAATGTTGTGTTGAATCATTGGCTAAGATAGTTGCATGACTATGTCATTATTAATATGCTTTGGAAACTACGAAGTGTATCTAATCATGAAACTAAATTTGACTTGTAGGAAGGATCAGGTACAATCAGGAAGGATCAGGTACAATCACATACAAGAGAAGAATCATGAAACTTGTTCGGAAGAAAAAGTGACGATGGCTCAGCTATGATATTCAAGAAGACTTACAAATTATAGCATACTACAGATGTACAAAGCAAGGTTTCTCTTAAGATATAAAGAGTCGACTATGACAAGACGTTTCTCTAGTGACAAAAGACACTTGATAGTGTAATCGAATAAGAAGTGTATATTGAGCAACCTGCAGGATTCAGGACTCTCTAACAGAGAACCACATGTGCATATTGAAGAAGGATTTGTATAGGCTCAAAAGAAACCCATCACAGACAGTTACATGATGAACTTGAGGACCACCTATAGTGATGCGATATCAACCTTTGCGACAAGGTTGAAGATGAGAAACTCATAGATGGTTCAAGAGGAACTTGTAATATAATTCGAGAACTTGGTATCTAGTGACCTTTTGAGATAATGATAGATGGATACATAGAATATCGACGAAAAATAAGGTTACCGAGTTATCAGTTACTTCACATGTTGATTGAGGCTTTGTCTCATGTGAAGTTTGAGCACTTCTAAGACAAGCTTGGTGTAGTCCGTAAGGACTTCCCTCAAAAGGGGTAGTAGTGATGATGATATTGTGGTATCATGATCACAGCGGGTAGCTCGGTTGGGTTTGATCATCCTTATACTTGATCTCATAATTCCGAAAGGAAGGATCTTCTTAAATGTTGATATTTAATACTTGATCCCGTAATTACAAAATGAAGGATCATCTGATCACCATAGATGTGTTGGACTTAATCTCGTAATTCTGAAAGGAAGGATTGTCCATGATCCCGTAATTTCAAAAGAAAGGATCACCTATGTTGGACTTGATCCTGTAATTCTAAAGTGAAAGATTGTCCATGATCCCATAATTTTGAAAGGAAGGATCTTTTTGGTTGTTGATGCACTTGCATCATTCTATTTCCATAGATGATGTTTCTCCAACATTGAGATTTTGATGATGATGTTGTTATACTTGTCACATGTAGTTGTTGATTTTATTATAAATTTATGTTGATGTCTCCTTGTGTTATCGTTGTTGATGATGTTATTCCATCTTTATGCTAATGAGCCAGACCCATGTTGTCATTGTTGTTGATATTATTCCATATCCATGCCGATGAGCTAGCCTCGTGTTGTCATTGTTGTTGATGTATTAGTTTTGATACTGAATATGTTTATGATGATACTTCAGCTCTGTATTGAATATATTGATGATGCTACTTCAACTATGTATTGAATATGTCGATGATGATGATGTCCTAGCAGTTGTATTTTGTTTATGATGATGATGCATATATTGTTGATGATGATGAACTTCTATTGATGTATATATTTGAGAGCTGTCGCAATTCAATGGCCCAAGTACCAACTTGCAGTAACAATGATGATGTCCAGTGATGATGACCAGTGATGATGTCCAGTGATGATGACCATTGATAATGTCAAGTGATGATGATCATTGATGATGTCCAATGATGATGTCTAGTGATGATGTCTAGTGATAATGTTCCAAATAATGTTGTTGATGATGATACATCCTCCCTCCTTCTGTAAATTTGAGCACATAGATCTGTAGAAAAATACACAACTCACAAAGTGGATCTCACAGTTTACTCAGCAATTGAAGAATGAAACAGTGCAAAAAAAGGCTTGCAGCTGTGAATGCTTTCATTAATCAAAAAGTAATCCGATAATAATTACAATGAATTAAAATGGCTTTAATAGCCACAAGAAATTCGAATCCACATGAGGAAGTTTGAATTGATTAGACTCTACTTGACTATAGGTAACCAAGACCTTGTCTAAATCACTATCAGAGGACTCAGTAGTTAACTGACCTTGTCTAAACCATAAACGGAGTTCATTGGAGCTCTAAAACACAAATCAAGTGTTACATTCAGTGTTGACTAAGGTTAACTGACTGTGGTAGGTGAGAAATGCGCCCCACATGTGTTCAGTCAAGTAAACCTAGTGCTAACTGAATGTAGAGGACTAGAACTGAATGTAACTGACTCCTAACTTAGCTTGACTAGTCATTAACTGAAGTGAACTGACCTTGGTTGGTTTCGGCACTCCCAGTGGCTTCCTAAATTGTAGGGATTGGTCTAGGAGGATCCTAAACTGATGCAATCAAGTGCAATCAGTGGCAGTGAGCCTCAATTAGTGTTCCCCACACTTTAGTAACTGAAACATGTGCCCCAATTAGGTCAAGTGGACCCAATGGTGTTAATTAATATAAATAGACTGGATGGACTCCTGATTTATACATGACTCCCAATTTAGACATATGACCAAATTTGGACAAGGGAGGATTAATAATCCTAACACCTTCCAGTGATGTTGTGTAGATCCACACTTGTTGTTTTTTTGTTAGTAGAATACTCTTCTTGTTAAGAGGGAGTGTTGAAATAATGTAACTACAAAGAATATTCTACTTGTATTTTATATTATTATTATTCCTCCTTCAGGAGATGTCATTGATGTAAATGGTCATGTAAAAGTCATGAGGTAAATCCCCCATTGTAAGTTGGGTCATTAGTACCCAAAAGAGTCTTATATAAATATTATTTTGATTCTCCCTTGGTAATTCAACCCTGTTAGTTTGACAGGTCAGCCCAATCAGTTAAAAGTTAGCCATGAATTCATTATAAATAAGGAGGGTGAATTCCTCATTTTCACATTAAGCACGTTCTCTCCTACTTGAGAAAGAGGTTCGATCCAGCTGAGAAGAAGACTGTTTTGTGTTGTAAAAGACTTGGAAGACATATTATTATTTGGGATCCATATTATCTTGGTTTAGAAATGTAATTGGTGATTGAATCTATATTAAAGAAGTTGCGAGATTTTCTCCCTTGTGGTTTCCCCGAGGAAAAATCTTGGTGTTATTTTGTCATGTTGTGCTTATCTTTATTTCAGTGATCCTATTGCATATGGTTGTGAAGTTATGATGCTAAATGTTTAAAGATATAGTATAACCATTAAAACTTAACAAATATCGTACACTCAAACGTATGTGGACCAATGTCATCAAACTCACTAAGAAGGTATCCATATTATGTTTCTTTTATTGATGATTTTTCTTGTAAAAGTTGGATTTACTTTCTAAAAACCAAAGATGAAGTGTTTAACAAGTTCAAAGAATTTAAATATCTTGTAGAAAACCACATTGAAAAGAAGATAAATACTTTAAGATGAGATAATGGTGGGGAATACATATCATAAGACTTAAAATAGTTATGCAAAGAATCTGGGATTAAGAGGGAGATGAGCACTCCTTATAATTCTCAACAGAATGGTGTAGCAAAAAGAAAGAATTGGACAATAATTGAAATAGTGAAGGCTATGATTCATGATCAGGATCTATAGATGCACTTGTGGGTCGAAGCGGCTAGAACCATAGTATATGTGTAGAATATAACACCTCACTGTGTACTTGGGAACAAAACACAAAAGGAAATGTTTATAGGAGAGAAACCAGAGGTTAGCCACCTGAGGATATTTGGTTGTCTAGTATATGTACATGTTCCCAAGGACAAGAGAAAAAGTTTGGGTCATTTGGGAAAGAAGGGCATATTTTTTGGATACAATGAAACATCAAAGGCATACCTAATCTATATTCCATGTTACAAACAAATTGAGACAAGTAGAGATGTCATATTCGATGAGGACACAACCTTTAGTAGATCAAGGCAGATTCATTCTGAAGAAGTTCATTAGGATCATGAATCTCCTAGAGTTACGGTCGTATGTACAGAAGAAAATATGGTACCCGAACAATAGACCATAGAATATCATGATATGGTAGAACCACAGAGACCTGTAGCTCCACCTTGAGAGGTGAATAGAAAAAAGAGAAGGCCGGCTTAGGCACGAGAGATTATTCAATATGTAGAGAAGTATGGTGCTCCATATGGGACTTTAGAGAAAGCAAGAGACCTCAACCATATTTCATCTATGTGTCTTTACTATGTGATATCATTAATGCAAAGCTTCCATTTATGAAGAAGTAGTTGAGAAGAAATTATGGAAGGAAGCTATGATCAAAGAGTACCAGTCGATCATGAAGAATGATGTTTGGGATGTGCTTCCGAGACCAGAAGGGAATTCAATAGTGTCTTCCAAATGGATCTATAATATAAATCATGTAGCAGATGACAGTGTCAAGAAATACAAGGCAATATTCGTGGCTCATGGCTTCTCCAAAAAACAAGGAATTGACTACGAAGAGACTTTTTCTCCTATATGAGATAAACTTCGATTAGATCTATACTTGTGATAGTTGCAGTAATGAAGTGGAAGGTAAAACAGATAGACATGAAGACAGGATTCTTGAATGGTGGAAGAATAAGTGTATGTGGAGCAACCACTACTATTTGAGACACATGACATGAAGACAAATGTGTGCAAGTTGAAGAAGGACTTGTTTGGATTGAAGAAGGCACCTAGGACATGGTACGGCAAGATTGATAGTTTTTTAATGAGATTGTTCTTTACCAAGAGTATAAGAATATAAGTCTTAAATGTTGCATGAAGTGTTTTTAAATATAATTGGTTATGTTTAGAATAGTACAAAAGAGGTGTATAAATACACCAATATGTGATAAGTCACATTCTTTGTTAAGTGATCATGACTTATCATATTTAAAATAATTATATATTAACATTAAGTAACCTATAGCTTCTAATTTATAAATTAATGTGTATAGAAACCGTAATAACCCATTTGGTTTATTACAATTCATTTGGTCTTGAAAAGATTCGACCACGATGTAAGAGTGCTCAATTTGAACTTCTTAAATGCTTGATTAGTTGTAACTTCAATAGGGTTGTTGTGCTTGACAAAATTTCATTTCAAAAACACGTAGGTGTGATTGTTGTTGAAAAATTAACTCTTGCCACGAATAATGGTACCACGGTTTAATAATTCTTGAAATAGTTGGTAAAATTTCCATTCAAATTCCTTCCTCTATATGATCCTGTAGGTAAAAACATGATTATTATAGGGTATGTTCTTGTGAGTTTCCAATCTGGTGTCCTCCTGAAAAACTTTCATCGCCACAAAATTTCCTTTAATAAACTCATAAGCGTTATTGATGTTGATCTCTAATTTTTTTGCGTGTGTCCATATGTCACCGCTCTTCGACTGGCCTTTGGATTCCTTGATAAAGAACGATAGATCTTTAAACATTGTTAACTTTGTGATATTCTCCATGTGTTTCTTGGAATACTTTAGTTTTAATGATTCATGATCACATTAAATTGCAACAACTTGTAAAACATCTATATATTCATGAGTCAAAGAATCTTTTGGGTTTTTATTCTTTCGTCATCGTGACTAGGAACATTTACACTTCCTTTATTTCCACGATGATACTCCTCTACCTTTTTTGTTGTTTCACCATTGTTATTGATATCATACTTATATTCATCATGTTGTTGTTGGATATATTCATCCTATTTACAATTGTTATCGACATCATGTTTCTTCATGCCTGACACATCTATCTTTTTCTTTTTTTTTATCATTATTCTCAACTAGTACTTCTTCAAGTTTTCAAATATGTTGAACTATATGTTTGTTTTTGCTATTGTCATTCACAACACCCTCTTTTTCATATTCATTTTGGTCTTCCACATTCTGGTCTTCATGCATGTCCTTTTTATCATTCTTTTGTTCGTCATTGTTATCCCCTTCCTTATTATGTCCTTGGCTGGTTTCTTCTTTATTCTCATTTTCTCTTTCTTTTTCATGGTTTTGCTTCAAATGATTTCTTATCGTTTCCTTCAAAATTATAAATTATTCTTCATATTTTTACCACATTTTGTTTATTTTCTCCACTCCTCCAAAAAAATTATCTCGGGATGATGACATTTCTATCTTTCAAGATTTGAGAACTTAAAAAGATTTTAAAAAATAAACTAATTATTATTATTATTATTTAAGATTAATAATAAAATTTTAATAGTTTTTGGAAGAAAAATAATATATATAATAATAATAGTTATTAATAATATTTTTTATTATTATTATATTATTTGGGGGGGTGGGGGAGACTAACAATAATTTTTATTATTATTAATAACAATAATATTATTTTGTTGGAAATGACACAAAGGGGTTTGGTTTAATAAAACCAAGTGCTGTTTTATAAACCCAGGTCTTGTTTTTGGCTTTAATGGGGGATTAGTGGAATGAAAATGGAAATGGGGGGGAGGGGGGGTTGTGGAATGAAAAGAAGAGGGAAGGAGAATAGAGGAGTTCACGAAGGGGTTTGGTTAAATAAAACGAAGTGTGGTTTTAGAAAACCGCATCTTGTTTTTGTCTTTGATGGGGGATTAGTGGTATGAAAATGGAAATGGAAAATTAGTGGAGTGAAAATATGAGGGAAGGAGAGTGGAGGAGCTGAGATGTCGAGAACCCTGGTAGCTCTAATACCACTTGTAAGAAGATAAGTCTTACATGTTGGATAATGTATTTTATATATAATTGATGATGTTTAGAATAGTACAAATGAGGTGTATAAATACACCAATATGTGATCATTCGTGTTCTTTATTAAGTGATCGTGACTTATCATATTTAAATTAATTATATCTTAGCATAAAGTAACCTGTAACTTCTAATTTATAAATTAATATGTATAGCAACCTTAATAACCCTTTTGGTTTATAACAAAGAGTAAAGCAGACTCCAGCCTTTACTACAAGGTTGAGGATGGGAAACCATTGATATTGCTACTATATGTAGATGAATTGATTCTAACATGATATGAAAATCTTATTGTATAAACCAAGAAGAATATTGCTGCAGAGTTCAATATGAAATACCTAGGTATGATGCATTATTTCTTAGGTCTAGAGGTGTGCCAGAGTCTAGATGAGATTTTCCTCAGACAAGGAAAATACACTGTGGAGATCCTAAAGAGATTCGGGATGTTGGATTGTAAGGCCATTGCTACACCGATGGAATCAAACTTGAACTTGTTTTGTGGTACTTCTTTAGAAACAATGGATTCCACAGTATACGAATAGATGATTGGTTCATTGATGTACTTGATGGACACTATACCAGATATATGCTTTGCGATGAACACTTTGAGTCAGTACATGGTTGAGCCAAGATGTGCTCACTTGATTGTGTCAAAGCATGTGATGAGGTACCTGAAGGGTGCACTTGATTATGGACTCGGAAAGGTGTCAGATCAAGAGATTATCCTACAAGGCTATGTTGATTTAGATTGGGTCGGTAGTGTCACAGAAAGGAAGGGTACTTCAGGATGTTGCTTCATTTTGGGACCAGGCATGATTTTATGGTTCAGTAGGAAGAAAACTAGTGTGGCATTCAGTACAAATGAGGAAGAGTAAATTGCAATGTGTTCAACTAGCAGTGTAGTAATGTGGCTTCGAAAGTTACTTGCAGGGTTGTTTGATCTCAAGTTAGAGGAAACTTTTATTTTATGTGACAACCAGAGTTGTGTGAAGTTGTCCAAGAACCCAGTGTTTCATGACAAGTCCAAGAATATCAAGATAACATACCATTATATCAAAGATATGGTACACGAGGGAGGAGTGAAGCTCCAGTATATTGCAATGGACAAGAAGACAGCCGATGTGTTGACCAAGACTCTATCAAGAGTGAAGTTTGAGTACTCCAGGGACAAGATTTGCATGATGTAGAGAGATTCCCCTCATAAGAGGGAGGGATGAGTCATATATACAATTTTGGGGGTGGTAGTTGTATAGTGTGGTAGTAGCGAGTGGTCATTTACAGGCATGTATTACTAGACTATGTGAGGACTGGAAAGAGTGTCCATCTCATGATGACTAGAGAGCATGACCTTACTTAGTATGTGTATTCAAGTAAGTTGTGTATCTAGTTAAAGCTAGTATGTATGTGTGGATTAGAGAGAGTGACCAAATCATGATGATTGGAGAGCATGACCATACTCATGAAGGTTGGAGAGCATGACCATACTTGCGAGGACTGGATAGCATGACCATACTCATGACGGTTAGAGATCGTGACAATAATTGCAAGGAATGAAGAGTGTGACCATACTTAGTATGTCTATCTAATCAAGTATGTGTATCCAACTTAGCGTGTCTATCCAGTCAAGTATGTGTATCCAACTTAGTATGTATATCCAACCATGTATGTGTATCTGATCGATTTGTGCATCCAGTCGAATGTATGTGTCTAGATTCCTTGTGAATTAGATAAAGTCCCATAGTGACATAATGTGTACCCATGGTTCTCCCACCGATGTGTTGCTACTGCGATGTACCCAAATGTATGATCGTGACTGATGCATGATTGAGATAATGGATTGCTATAGAATTCCTAGTGATGTATAGATTTGAGAAATGTCACAACTCAATGGTTAGAGTACTGAATTGCAGCACTAGTGATGATGATCGTGTCAGAAGAATACCTTCCTTGTTAAGAGGCAGCATTGAATATTATGTAACTTTCGAAGATATTCTTATTATATTATTATTGTACTTCCTTCGAGAGATATTCATATTGTAATTGATCATGTAAAAAACCTAAAAGAATAAATGTAAACCCTACTTGTAAAGTTGGACCAAAGGAATCCATAAGAAATATTATAAAAGTATTACTTAAATTTCCTAAGTGAAGTCATCCCATTCAAGTAGAAACGTTGGCCCCAACAGAGAAAAGGTCACCTCAAGATCAGTATAAATAAAGGTGACTCCTAAGTCATTTGAAGGACACTTCAAGCACTCAAGAAAGATCTCTAGGGAGAGAAGAACAAGTTTGCTAGAGGAAGAAAAGAAGTTTCTTAGTGAAGACATCTTATCTTTGGGTTTTCTTATCTTATTTATTCTTGGGATCTTTGTGTGAAAGATATTTTATCTTTTCAATATTTGACATTGTACTTGCTAAATGAATCTATACTGAATAAGTTGTTGGTTTTTCTTCCCTCTAAGGGTTTCCTAGAAGAGAAATATGTGTTTCTATCGTGTATGTTGTGCTTGTCTATCTTTCACTCATCCTATTGCTTATTATTGTGATATAGTATAAATTATTTAAAGTTCTAACATAACTACTATTCAATTGCAAATTATAACAATAGGATGTCCACAAATATATTTGTTAGTGCTATATCTATGCCATTGCCAGACCATCCTTTAAGAAGGAATGGTTTTACACTTCTTTTCCTACTTTAGATAGGCCTTAGGAATCCATATCCATGGATTGCATGTCAAGGCTACCTTCCACTAAGAATCATACTAGACTGTGTATTCATGGTTGTTGATCATTTCTCTAATATATCTATTATGATAACCTGTAAAAGGAGTATCACAGCCGATGCCACTATTAATATCTTCTTCAAACGTATTTGGGTTTATCATTTTATAGTGGTAGATTCGGTTCTTGACCACTTTTTGGTCGATCCTATGGTCACTAATGGAAACCAAAATCACCAAATCAATTGCCTTCCACCCCAAACTGATGGACAAATAGAGGTGCTCAATAGGATTATTGTACATATTCTTATAATGTACAATTCTAAAGATCCACACAAATGGGGTGAGAATATCCTATATGTTCAGCACAGGTACAACAGATCCCTTCATAGATCTAATTTTCATATCCCTTTTCATGTGTGCTTGGGGTTACAACCATTGGCCTCAATTGATCTAGATTTTCCCATTTCATTCACATAGGATGCATCTTACCATGCTCAAACTAAGGATGAAAAGGCCACCATATTTATTGAATGGATT
Source organism: Pseudotsuga menziesii (assembly GCA_001517045.1). Taxonomy (NCBI): domain Eukaryota; kingdom Viridiplantae; phylum Streptophyta; class Pinopsida; order Pinales; family Pinaceae; genus Pseudotsuga; species Pseudotsuga menziesii. The sequence continues at coordinate 1,310,135 of LPNX010215623.1, read as the reverse complement.
CACCACATCCACCAACAAGTGCATGAAATTTTGGATTAGTCATTTCCAATTACAAGTAGCAACATGACCAACATCGTATTCCACACAAATTTTCAAGTGGGAAAAAAGGTTTGGATGCATTTACAAAAAGAGAAACTCATGGGACCCCATCGCAAGATTCATCCATTTCGATATGGTCCCTACACCATCACTAAGATAGTAGGAAATAATGCTTTCGAAATAATCATTCCTCAATTCCTTGGCCTACATCTAATATTTAAGGTGGAGCTCCTTCATCCATATTATCCACCGTTATTGGACACCTTAAAGGTGGAAGAGAAATTGGAACCTACATAAATCAACCTAAATTCTTGGAGCATGCTTCCTTTAATCAGATCATGGATTCAAAGGTGAAGGGCACTCATCGACAACATGTTCAATTCTATTGGGTTGACAAAGCAGGACAACTCCTTCACCATGGCAAGTGACTCACCAAGAGTCAAATTTAACCAAATGTCCCCATATCATGAGAAACTTGAAATGATGGATACCATTGACTTATAATGGGGGAGTAATAATCCATATAGACATCAGTGGCCACCCACCTAGTCCCCTGGATAAAAACATTATGTTCTAGCTTGGCAACTTTTTATGGTTTTTTGGGTCTTGGTTTTCTAGGGTCATTTTTAGGTCGCAAATGACCATTTTTTGGCATAACAACCATTCAAAATGTGTACTTCTTGGATAAACCTTTTTGACGAGCTACAAATTTCTCCAAATGGAGATTGTATGTAAACGTTTTTCCCCTAAGAAGTTGGTGTATCAACTAACCACAACCGGGCCCAAAAACCTTTCGGTGTTTCATCTTCTAGGGTTAGGGTTTTTATGTTTAGGTTTTTCTTTCATTTTGGCCTCATTTTATTATGGATGAACTTAGCCGCCACATCTCTTCTAAGAGATAAGCTACCAATATTCTAGTTATTTTGTATTATGAATTTTACAGTCTATTATATATCATCAAGTTATAGAGTTTGAGATTATTGTATTATTGCAATATATCTATGTACTCTATTCTATACATGTTATTTCATTTCATTCTTTCAAAAAATCAAATCATGTTTAGGAGTATTGAATTGACTTCATCCCAACTAGACCATTGGGATACCTTATGGAACACTGACTCCATAGGAATCAATTTCACTGATAAGTCATCAAAGGCCTTCCCTTCATTAAATAATTCATCTATGAGTCCTTCTACAACCTCTAATTCCATAGAATGTGATACTCCATCCCCTATTGTTGACCTTTATATCCCAGAGATAATCCCATCTTTGTTGGAACGTGGTGGGGGGGATTTGTGGTGGGGTTATCTAAATATTTGGGTAAGCTTGGGAGCACAATTCGTATGTACAAGTCTATGGGATCTAGTTAGTATTCCAAGATCCATGGGGGAGGTCAATACATTTTTTTTCCATGGATACAATATAATTATTTGGCGGTGGCGGGCGGTATAGGACTTGATCTCCCTAAGGAGTTTTTTTTGGTTTCGAGTTGGTAGAAATTCAATGATTTAGAATGCCCAAGAAAAGGAAGTTAGAGAGGTAAGTAAAGACTGACAAAATATTATCTCAAGGGTATTTAGAGTGGTAAAATACCCTCGAGCTTTGTCCAAATGAAAATTATGTTTGTCAAAGCCAGAGGCCTAAGAGGGTAGGCTAAACAATTATCCCTCAAGTGGCTCATCGAGTAGGAGTGACCAAACTTGCTCTTGATTCAAGACATAATTGGGAGGGGAGACATGGAGGTATCTAGGCTTAGAAATCATCTTGGGGGTGGGTTTTTATTGCATTGGACTCTTTTGGTCAATCAGGGGGAGTTATTACTAGTCTTTGCACTAATATTTATTGTAAAATTACAGATGATTCTTTTGTGGTTCTAAAAATTTATGAGTTATTTGAGGACAAATAGATATTATGGGATTGTTTATTCTCTTTCAAATGCCTAAATATGGATAAACTCATCATATGTTGGGATATTAATTTTACTCTTAGTCGAGAGGAAATTTGAAGGCTTAATGCTTGTGAAGACATGTATGCCTAGTTTTTCTTAGAGAAATTCAAGGAAGTTGCTTGGGTGGATGTGGAATCCTATCAAATCTTTCCCATGTGTTCTAAAAAACGTTTTGGATCGGATGGGGCAGCTAAATTCCTAGACATATTTATTGTGCATAATAATATCATGCAAGTGGTGGAGCGATAGAGATTGTGGGTAGGAAATAGAATATTCTTGGACCATTTCCCTGCTATTTTGGAGTTTGGGAATTTTGAATCCAAGCTTGGTACTCCATTTAAATATAATGCTAGTTGGTCTAGGGAAGATGAGTTAAAATAGATTCTCAAAAATATTTTTAATCTGCAACACCCCAGCCTTAGACATTAGTATTCGTAAAATAGCATATGGTAGTAGTAAAAATACCACGCAATATATAAAAATAAAAAAGGAAAGCCCACATGGTAATTTAATATAGGTGCATGGGTGACAAGTGTGTCTTCCATGCAAAATTAATAAAATGATTGAAATTTGAAAATTAAGTAATGAAAGAGGGGAAACACCAAGAGTTGGGGGCTCCAGTATTGCTGATTGATTTTGGGTTTGTTGTTTGGTTGCTTAACTTCTATTGTTTGTGCGCCTATTTAAGAGGGAGGATAAGAATCAGGAGAGGGTGGAACATAGGTTGATACACAAAATAATTAATTTTTTACGTGTTTTAGCATAGGGTGAATTGTTGAGATCTCAAGGGACTCTTGATATCACTCTATATATGTAATTGATGATTATAGGTCAACGGGTTCTGAGTCAACAAAGTAAATGTTTTTATGGATTGATCGATAGTTCCAAATCCATAGATAGAAAGTGATTGATCCAGTTCTAGGACCATGTCCTGCGACATCCCTTCCATTTACCTCGTATAAAGGAAACCACCAATGCATAAAGGGGGGCTCAGCTTCAATTGGGGATGAGTTAGGTGGAGAGTGTCCCCACAAATATTTTTTCAGAAAGAGGGGTTGTTGACTGATTAATGACAAGGTTTGCATCTACATTGGTTAAGCTAGTCATCAATCAGGAAAGTAAATATTATTCTCTTTGGTTTACAATTTTAATTTATGCTATCTATCTAATGGTATTGATAAGTGAATAGACACTAAACAGATTAGCTATTTTCTAAAATTAATCTAAAAATATATACCATTCAATTAGGTTTAAAATACACCATTAAAATTAGGTTGCTAAATTTGGTATCAGATAAAGGTTCAAATACTCAGGATCGTTAAGGGCCACATCCACCTAGATTACATTTTGCCAAGAAAATATACTTGTTTCAATATCAAACAAAGAAATATATAGTAAACCTAAACTATTAAACAAAAAAAATTATAAAGGGTGTTTGGGTTTGAACCTATATATCTTGTTGTAGAGCAAGTGCATGTCTCAAGACACACCCATCTTTCTGGTAAATGATAGTAAATTATATGCATGGCAGAATGACAGGCATCCTGTTCAATCTCTCCATAAAATTCATCAATACTCACATGATTAGACCACCTAATCTTCCATGTATCTTTACAAGCCTCCGATATGACATGGGTTCCATAGATATTGTTCTCCATAAATTCAATGTTGATCCCAAATGAATTGTCAACATGGGTCTATGTTGCAAAATGCATGATCATGTCTATTCCCTCGATGATTAGAAGATAATTCACCATATCTACATTTTCAATACCTTGCCTCACAAATTTGAAGTTGGGGAATGAATTTGATGGAAATGGATTCTTCAAATTGTAGTAATAAATCCAGTAGCACCAATGATAAGAATGTTCTTGGGGATATATCTCTCAAGATCCATTTTTATTTCGATTTATTGGGTCCATAGATCAACTATACCTCCCCTAAAATGAACCCTGAGTGTTATTGTTACTATCACATAATTTATTGCTATTATTACAAATACACAGTTCATGTCCTTCGTTTCTTGTTGCAAATTGAACATGAGATTGCCCATGCTCCTAGTCCTCTCTAAAAGAACTAGCATTAATACATTCAAACATAGAATCGAGGATTGCCTCATTAGCAAGAGACTGGTTATGTTTGGCGATCAATTATGTTGTATGTACCTATATCTACAAATAGTTAATAATGAGTGGTTACTACTAAGTCATCACATTTGGCGTAACGTTTCTCCTTGATTAATAGAAAACCAATAAGTCACTTTACAATTCCTGGAAATTCCCCCATTGTGTCTAGAGTTTATGGATTACCAAAAATTTATAAGACGCATCTCGCTTAGACCCATTGTCAACACTATTTCATCTCCAATTTACTTTCTACACTATTTCATCTCCAATTTACTTTCTAGTCGAATTTCTAGCAAGCATAAAGCATTGGTATGGAAGAAAGATTCATATGTCGAAAACTTAACATATTATATAAACAAGATTTATAAATAAAATATCAAGGTCACAAATAAATACCTCGTTATTTGCAATCTACTGTCACGTTTTTCCATCATTGATCGTAGACACAAACATAAAGTCGCCACATGGTAAAAGGGACAGGTTGTGCCTGAAACAAGTCCCTTTGAATTGCATCCCAAAGGTGAAATTTATATTTAGTTGACACAAACATAAAGTAGCCACATGGTAAATAGGACATGTTGTGTCCACAAAAACTCCCATTGAATTTCAAACTCACAACATGTTCAATATTATTGAAATTTTGGATTAACCTTTCTAATATTGATCACAATTTCCCATCTCAATCCTCAAAACACATGATCCTTCAAACAAAAATTTAACTGAAATTCAACAGACCAAGTGTATTGAGATCTTTAGAATCAATTGTAAATTTCCTTAAAATCCACTCTTGGTATATATATATATATAGCCCCAAATAAATTACTGGCAACCACAAATGAATTTTTTCACAAATATTGCAGAGGAAAATAAACACTGAGAAAAATAAAACAACAATCACATCAATAGAGACACCAATATTTTCGGGTATGAAACCCCGGAAAAACCCAAGATGGGAAAACTAGTGCAATAGTCTACAAAGATATTTTTATTAGCAAGATATAGAATAACACAATCCTTAAATCGGTTTTACCCAACCTAGAAAAATCATACAACTGAAACTCTCTGAGAAACCCTAACAAGATCGTATGGCCCTTGTGTCAGCATGTATGGCCCCTACGTTAGCGTGTATGGCCCTCTGCGTCAGCGCATGGCCCTCTGCGTCAGCATAAGGCTTCCTACGTCACTCGTGTGACCACCCACGTCAGTTGTACGACTACCTTGCGTATGATCATACAGACCCCTTGCATCAGATAGAACGACCCCTGTGTAAGCTTGTACGATCCCTCTTTGCGTGTTCTTGTATGACCTCTACGATTTTCCTGTATAGCCCTATCAATCTCTCGATGAAAGTTCTTCAATCTCACTCTCTACAAAATTCTCCTGCAAACTCTCTTTCTCACTCTCTGGTTGAAAGCTATGAGCAAGAAATATCTCTAACAATGTGTGTCTCAAAACAACTATGTGTGTGTGTCCTCTCCACCAAATCGATATCCTTTTAACTCAATGTCCAAGCGAAAACCCTAACTCTCACTATGGATCAATGGATGAGATCCTCCGATGAGATCAATGGCCAAGATTAGATTAGCCATCACTTAAATTATTTTTAACTTCTGAAATCAATTAACTAACTGACACGTCCAATAGGTCTTGCTTGCCCTCCTCTTTTGTCGTCCTCTAAGGACCCTAACCCACCAGTATTTTTTCGTGTTGGATCATTTAAACTGCTTGTATATGCTTATATTTAGCTTTACTTATTAGATCTTACGCACTTGGATTGGGTCAGGTTGTTCCAACCTCTCCTCTCAAGAAATCTTTTTTTCTATGAACAACGGGAGGGCCGCATAGAGCAAGAACTTTATAAAAGTGTCTCCATTAAGTCAAATTAAAATTAGATCATATAATGCACTTTTTCTAAGTTTAAACTTTGAATAAAGGTAATGATCAATCTGGCTTCATGTTTTATGTCCATCAAGAAAAGACACATGCAAATGATAAAAGACCTTCTTGTTGCCACTTTTTAATATGAAGAACTTAATGATATCAAAATCCGCTCATAGATATATCCTTCAATACATCATTTTTGCATCTATGATGCGATTACCAAAAAATCATACCTTCCTTATCGACGTAATTCTTGACATAACTTTTCGATACCCAAATGATCTCCGCCAATAAAACCTACCTATTGCCAGGATAGCAGCCCGATATATGCTCTGTTAAACTCTAGCATGCGATACCCAAAAAATCTTGTTACGCCATCAGACATTCCCCAATACGCATTTTTCACATTATCGATGGACATACTATGATATCATTGTATTGGATTTACCTTGTCAAGGCATCTCCCGATACGATACATCTTGTAAATGGTTGTATAGAACTTACATTGTTAGGATATACTCTGATACAATATTTTCATGCCTCAAGTGAACATTCCCCAAAATCTCTTTGTCAGACTTGCCCTTGCCCTTGCCCTTGCCCCATCAAAATATCTCTCGATACCTCTTTCTCACACTTTCGACACAATCACCTAGGAATTCCCTTTCCCTATCAGACATACACATACTTGATCTCAAGGTGATATTGATGCACTCTTTTGAAAACCCGGATACATATACCATAACAAGCTTTTGATCATACCAATCCCATCAAACATAACTTGTGATTTCAGGATCACGATAACCTCCCCTCATGGACTCTCCAGAAAATACATATATGTCCAACGAAAACTTTCATATCTATAGTTACTCTGATTTCCCTGTACTGTAACTTATCCTTTAATGCCCCAATAATACAATCCTGAAATATTATCTTTGGTGGAGCATCAAAACCATATAATCAGGTGTATGAAATAACCATTGGAATAAATTGATTTGATGTCTCGTCAAATCCAACGATTGATATGAAATGCCTTGAGAAATTAACGCAGTAAATGCTCTGCGCATTTGACAAGACCTGTAATAAAATTGCCATCATCGTGATATTGATTGCAGAATTATTTAAAATTTCGAAAACATGAAAGGGATGGATTAACGAGTACTGTTCATTTTTTCATCTGTTTAACCAGATATTCAACCAATTCTCCTATGTAATGAGCTTAATCCCAAGTTTTTTGTTACATGAAACATGTCAAATATGCAAGGATGAAAGAGAGTTACTCATAAAGATGTTGAACAGGTTCTAGCTTCTACCAATATAAAAGGAGTGAAGTTATCCATTACTATTCAGCTTACAAGTTTTCAAGATGATTCCTAATGTAATGAGATGTACTAGATGTATGTCGAATGTGATTTTCGTCTAGATCATGATGATAACTTAATGATGTGTGGGGATACCAAAGAGAGAAGTCTCTTCGCCACTATTATTAGACCAACATGGCATATAATGATGCGGTAAGATGGATATACAAACACGTCAACCTGAAATTTGAGACGAGACAGTGGTGAATAAGGAGGGAGCCCCAATAGCTTTTGTTAGTCCTTGATACGTTCCTAGGATACCTTAGGAACGGTGTCAAGGCATCAATAAAATAAAATAAAATATGATTTGTATCTTGTAGATATTTCTACTTAGGGAACAAAAACCTGTGGTATCTTTCCTTGTGGTATTCAAATCATCAAGATCAATATATCAAGAATTGTTATGATATCAAAGACTCATCATGCATTGCATTACCTCTCATGTATCAGACAACTAGATTTTTAGAAATCAAATTATTAGGCTTGATGGTAACAACTCTACGAACGTGAGTGACATATCAGGCCATGAAGAGAGGCTACACAGTTGTAAGAGTGATGATATTAACGCCGGTCGCCATGAGGAGGACTTGAATAGTAATAAGGGCGATAACGTAAATATATCACCAAGCGTCAATACCAATGGCTCAAGCACCGATAAGAGCGATAGTATAAGCATAAATATATCAAGCAATGTTTGCATGCACAACGCAGAAAATTTAAACGCAAATAATTAAACGCTACTGGGAAAGATGACTTGTCTGACCGTGAGGAAAAGAATGGCAATTCAAACAGGCTTATCCCCAGTGCATCAATGACCGGAAGTATATCAGGTCACAATAAGGTGAAACCAAGCGTCGATACGACTGGTAGAAATATCATCTCATGCACTGACAAGGGAGATGGTAATATATGAGGCAATGATTGGAAACGAGATATGCACAACGCATACAATCCAAACGCAGATAAATCAAATGCCAATTAGACGGGGATATACGGTGAGGAAAATCATGGCAATTCAAAAACGTACTTTATCGTTTCACATGCAGATAGTATAAATATCAATAAGGACAACGAGGACCGTGAAGCTTATGGCAGTATCAACATATCAGGAAACGCCGGCGCATGAACTATTGGAAGTAGATTACAAATGCCCACATTATAAAACTAGCAACGATGGGAAACACAATATGACTAAGATTAAAATATCAAGCAACAATATCAATGATGACAACGAGGACCGTGAAGATGGTTGTATTAATATATCAAGAAATGGGAAACATTTTAGGCATATCCCCAGCGCATCAGCGACTGGAAGTAAATCATTGCCCACCGCAGCAATTGGAAATAAATCATTACAACGCTACTACGGTTATATGGGTTACAATAACGATGGGAAACATGATACATTACCCCACTGGAAATAAATCATTACAAGGCTACGGTTGTATGTGTTACAATAACGATGGGAGACATGATACCCATATCCCCAACGCATACTAACCAACGACTGAGTCAAGCGATATTAATTTAAAAAGTGGTAAGAAGACTAAGAATATAATGAAGACGCGCCATGAGGGTAAGCATGTAAACCAGAAAAATATTGTATATAACCGTTTCTCTCTTAAGCTAGATGTTCCCTCATGCAACATTCTTGAGAAAGGTTTGAATTTCGCTATCCTTCCTCGAAAGATTCCATTTGAAGAACTGATTTCTAATATTGAATCTGACATCAAGAACCTATCGCACGATTGTGCTGAAGAGATCAGACAAGATTGTGTTGTCATGCTAAGGAAAACAAAGCCACCAGCCTCTAACATAAGCACGGAAGAACCCACAACACTCATAAACCTTAAAAAGAACAAATCAATTAAGATCTTGAAGGCAAACAAAGGGAACTCTATTGTTATCCTTAACGAATGTGATTACCACATAAAAATGGTTGATCACTTGGCATGTGGAAGCTACAGAATGATTGATAACAACCCAAGCGAAAAAGCGATGAAGGACATATCCAGGATCATAAAAACCTCGTCCTTGGACGATTCCACCAAGAAGAAGTTGATTCCAAGTAACGCTATCCTACCTCGTATCTATGGATTACCAAAAATACATAAAGACGGAGTACCTCTAAGACCTATCATGAATACAATAGTCTCTCTAGCCTATATATTTGCCAAGTTTTTAGTGAAAAAGCATCTCCCTCTTGCTGGAAAGACTTCATCCTTCGTCAAGAATTCTACTTCCTGCGTTGATTGGGTAAAGATCTTTGAGGTAAAGAAAGAAGACATTTTGGTGAGCCAATATATACAATTATTTCCATAGAAGAAGTTATCGATGTCATAAAGCACTGCGAATCTGGTAAGAACGTGTTTGAAGTCTACTTATTTCTCTTATCAAGGTAATATCTATGAACATATTCACGGCGTTGCTATGGCTTCTCCTTTGTCTCTTTTTATTGTTAACATTTACATGGATCATTTCGAAATGAAGGCGATCAACTCTTTCCCTTTTACTCCGGATGAATGGAAAAGGTACGTCAATGATATTTTTGCTAAATGGCGCCATGGGATAGATAAGTTCCATGATTTCCTTGCTCACCTTAATAGTTTATCTCAACATATAAATTTCACTATTGAGATTGAAAAAGATGGCAGACTTCCCTTTCTAGATGTTCTTCTCACCAAGAAAGAAGAAGGGGGATTGGGATACCAGGTGTACAAAAAGGACATGCATATAAACATATATCTGCATGCAAATTCTCGCCATGACCCTTCCTAGAAGGTTGCCAAAATTAAAATGCTTGCTACCAAGTCTAAAAGAATATCAGATGCATATCACCTCAAAAATGAATTAGATCACCTTGGAATGGTTTTCAGGAAGAATGGTTACCATAACAAATAAATCAATGAAGCAATCAATAAAAACAATCATTGCAAAAAAATATTTCAAGGTTCCCATGATTACCTTTCCTTATATTAAAGAACTACTGACAATCTCGCTAAGATTTTGAAGAAAAGAGGCATCACTATTGCATTTTCTCCCCCGAACTCTATCAGAAGGTTTGTTGATTCTACTAAAGACTCGTTGGACCAAAGACAACAAAAAGGGGTGTATGAGGTTGCTTGTTCACGTGGGAAAGTTTATATTGGAGAAACAGAGCGATCTTTGAAAACCTGACTGAAGGAACATTTGACTAACATTGTCCATAGACAAACTAACAAATTTGCGTTAGCAGAGAATTCACATAGTATTTATCATCATGTTTGCATTAAAAAAGCTTCTCTTATTTCTAGGGAAGACAACTATAATAAAAGGAGGATAAGAGAGCCTATTGAAATAGAAAAAAAGAATAATAATTTAAATAAGCAGGATGGTTTAAATCTAAGTAATACATGGAAACCATTGACTAGTAAAATTAAAAGGAATTGGAAAGAATAAATCATCAATCGTTTCACATTTCTCAACCATCTATTTATGATTTAGAAGGTCCCTTTATCCTTCATTGCTTTATCATGTTCTAAGTATCCGCCCTGATGATGGACTCAATTATGTTGTAGTCCAAAACGTTGGTTTCCAAAATAATACATGGGGTTCGCTCTTCACAAACTAGATTTTTTATGGATAGTGGGATGACAAAATTAACAAAATGGAATAACAAAGTATTGCTATGAATAAATATTGTTTTCCTAGATAAGAATAATTTATCGAGCAAAATAAAATTCAAGAGTTTGACATAAATTGTAAGTGATTTTAAGCAATATAAACACATCAAACAACATATCCTATACGATGGATATATTGGACAAAATCACAAACTAATACATTTGAGAAGGTCTAAATCCGACCATACATACAATTTAAAAAATCCTTCTATCTCATCCATGATGTACACTATTGATTTGAACTCTAAGAGGATTTACACTTTGGTCACAAAATTTGTTGATTCCTTTCGCATGTCATTTTGTCCTTCTTATAATTATGTTTTCCTTGGAGCTCGTCAACTTATAGGTTACTTCTTGATATTTGGGTAACAATAATTTATTCGATGCTTCTCGACCTTTGAGGTGACTGTCAATTTCTTAACTCATATTGCCCTTATGGTTATTGTGTTGGATGAGATGACAAGGCCCCAAGGGATTCGTGTGCTACCAACATTGTGTGTGTTTCTTGAAATGCATGTTTCAATGGAGATGAAGAAATATATTTAGCTATGGGCTTCCATGCTTTCCCCGATGGATATTCATTGCATAATACCCTGAAATGTTGTGCCCGAAAAGTGATTAATTTTTTTTATATCGTTGGACAAATCAACATTAATATGCATGATTATTTATAATGTATTCAAACATATGTTATGATTTCCTCCTTCTTAAACAATGTGGGAAAACTGGAAGGAAGAGGGGTCATGGTCTCTAAAGGGATTAAATTACTGAAAATAATAATATAATTTAGAAAACTTATATACTAGAAAACAAAGGGAAAGTTACCACACTTGAAATCCTAACTGACATGATAGGTGTCACAATCTCATTTACACTCAAAAAATCAAGTTAAATTTAGATGGCCTCCAATACAAGAGACTTGTAGAGAAAAGGAAACAATTTGAATGCTTCAACATTAGCCACCCAAAAAAGGGAGATAGAGAGCCACAAAAAAAATGCATACACAAATAATTTGCCAGTTTATCAATATCTGTGCAAACAAATGACCCAAATTTCAAGTTCAAGTTGGTTCATAAATCTCTCTTTAAGGCCATAGAGTATGAGCATTGAAAAGTGTTGAGGCAAGAGGGTTGCATATATTTTGTGATTGGAAATAGGACTTCCTATGTGTTTGAACCAAGCAAAGACTGGTAAAAGCGTACCCTTGGTAAGCTAGGTACTAGAGATATAGATTTCCTAATTTTTTCTACCATGACTACTTGAATAGTTAATATGGGAACTTGGATTGGTGTATTTGTTGGATTCTGAAGACGATATTTGAAATTGAGACTTAACTGCTAATACAAACTTAATAGCATTGTCCCTAGAGATACTATGACCTATCTCGATGGTGACTGTACAAGAATATAAAGTTGAACTATTCTCGACTATTTATGGTTGGTTGGTTCGGGATTTTATCCAACACTTTTGGAGAAGGAATGAATTAAGATGGAAAGAAAAGATAAGTATCATCATTTCTATTGTTTACATTTCCTTCTCATTTTTTTATGAGATACATAATTTAATTCAATTCTTGTTAAAATTGATAGCCATTTCATTTAATAGAACAAGTTTTTACTTAAGAATGGAAGTTACTCTCGTTTTGTTAGTAGAGATGGAATCCTGATTCAAAATTGAGTTTATAGTTATTACAATAATTTATCAAAAAAGAAAGAAAGATAATATGCATGTTAAATTGTATACCCTAGAAAGATGAAAATAAAGGTCCTCTGCAATATGACATGACATAATATATTTAAAAGTTATGCCTTAGTAGGATAGAATAGTGTCACGTCCCCTCCCTCCCAAGAGGACGCGACCTAACAACACTGCTATCATTTTATCAGGAAATCTAAACCCCATGGACATAAACAATAAAATGCATTGAACATAAAACATTCACAGATGCATAATGCAATATACAGCGGAAGCAAATACATTTCATTTAAAACCTTCATGTTGTTCATACTCATAAAACAAGCAACATTCATCCTGTACAAGCATTTAACATGTTCATGATAATTTACGAAGCAATTACAATTGCTTAGTTAAATACAAGAATACTTATCTTAAGAAGAAGCTTCCTCGCAACCAGCTATCTCGTTGCAATGTTCCACCCAACCATAGGCCAATGTGCTCCTTAATATCTCAGCATCACTGCCACCCCCGAGCCGGGCATGATTTCCACAAGGAACCAGGGAACACAGACTTACCTACAACAAGGAAAAACACCACAGTCAAGCCAATAACCACATCCAAACACAGTCAGCCCACGAACAGATGGATTCTTGGACTTACTCAGCCAATCCCACATAGGGATGCACTACAAAGAAAAATGCAAGTTCTGGGTATGGACCAAAATGTCCTAGGAACCCAAAAATCGAAAATGACAAATGGGGAAAAAACACAAGTGACCAAATCATTTCAGAAAACGTTTGGTGGATTCATAGATGAAAAAATGACCTCTTTTCACACCCAAATCGTGGGTCTACCTTCCCAGCCACTTGGATTTACAAAAACGAGTTTCTAGCTTGGATAATAATGAAGAAAACGCAGATATTTGGGAGGGAAATGCTCAATAAATACCAGCTACATGAGGAAAGGAAAAACACCCTCTGAAACCCCCAAAATGTAAATCTATGCTACGTCTTCACTCAGCAATACCAAAAAATGGTTTTCCCAGTTGCACATACACTCAACAACCCCAAAAACGACTTCCCAGTTGCACATACATTCAACAAGACCCAAAACGAATTTCCATTCATGGGAAAAATGGAGAAATCAACCAAAATCGTGAAGGGAAACGCACAATAGCTCCCAAAAACGTGAGAGAGAAAAACTAATGGATGAACCATAGGATGGGCATGCATTTCCCAGCATTTACTTGCCCAAGAAGTCAAAACCATGTTTTTCTAAAATGGGTGCTCTGTCCAATTCGAAATTAACCTCCATACCTTGCCCATTCCCATGCAATAACTAACTCAACCACTTTTGGATGACTGGGCACAAAAGGAAAAATGAGTAGGTGACATTTTTATGGGTTTTCGCTTTGACATTTGGATTTTTCCCATTGGCTCAAGGGTTTGAATATCCCCCCCTCATTCCTTGTGAAATTATCCCCCCATCTCTTTAATGTTGCATTGACATAGCTAGTTGTGGGTATTTTATTAATTGCATATTTACATGACGTCCAAACTATATGGTGCCATCGGCTAGCACGATAACCATCGACATCGATTTTAATTTCTAAAATGTAGAACCCTAAATCCATGGCGGGGCCTTTGCCTTGAGATCCACACCATGATTTGTTAACACTATTTACATCCTTTATAATTTAATGCAATTGGTGTTGAAATCGAGGTATTACCATGCCCTCCCCCTTCAACAGCAGTATCCTCAGTGCTCATCAAAACTGAACAATAATGCTACCCTGGCACTACCTAGTCAGTGCTCTGCAAAATTAAACAAAAATGGATGTGTCAATCGTATGGAATCCTCCAACTCCCATGTATCCTCATCGGGATCATGGTGCTCATTCTGCATTTTCACTCGTCTAATGGTACGATTAGGAACTCCTCCTTGGTCCCACTATGCGGTTGTCTTGTGTACAGACTCCTCCAAGTCTTTGATTGTATGCATTAGTACACACCACCAAACCTTTTTCCGGCCTTGGAGAATCCTTCTCCACAGCTTGGAACATCTCCAATGGCTTTGACATCTATCAATACCTATGCTCAAGCCCCAAGCAATGAGTTAATTCCCATGTCAGATTCACAAGATTTTTCAAAAATCATGGATGAATCACATGCACATGTATATTGACATAAAATCAACAAGAAGTTTTCAAGTGAGCCAAATACTTATCTTGCATAAGTATCTTATTTTGGTTCCACAGGTGTCCGACTGGGCTTAATACAACCATGGCACTCATAAACCTACCCCACCCCACACATGGATGTGCATTATAGGGTAGCCAAATTTTCGCAAGCCTCGGATCACCTGAAAATATCTTTCAACCAAGATCTGATAGCTCTGCTTCAGAGTATAACACTCCTTCTAGGTTCCCACCAAGCTTGGTGTTTCCTTTTCGGACACCACAACAGATTAATTCACATGTCAGACGCATTCCTATAAGGTGCAATCTATAACAGATTTTCAAAACCATGGCTACATCATATGCTCATGTATTTTTTACAGAAAATTAACAAAAACAAAAGTTTGGTAAGTAAACCGAATACTTATCAGTATAGCATATCTCAACCGAGATCTGGTATCCCCACTCTAGAGCCCAACACCTTTCTGGGTGCTTAATGACAGTTCCGGCTTAAGATCCTAGCACCTCCTCTAATGCTCTCCAAGCTCAGGCACTTCCTTTCCAGACAACAAAATGAATCAACTCACTTTTCAGATCATTTCTATAAGATGTAACCTTTAACAAGATTTTCCAAAATTCGGACCACATCATATGCATATGTGTAATTACAGAAAATCAGCAAGTATTTTCCAAGTAATCAAGTACTTATATGCGTAGAATATCTCAACCGAGTTCTGGTCAGCACTGCTTCAGATCCTAACACCTCCTTGGGTGCTTAATGACAACTCTTGGATTAAGGGACTAGCACCTCCTCCAAGTGCTTACCAATGCTTAAGTGCTTACTTTCCAGACATCATAATACCTAGGGGTTATTCTCTTCACGGATCCCCCACTCTTGTGACAGTCCCCTTACGATGTGAATGTGTGGGGAAAGAAGTCTAACCGGATGTCTTACACCCTAGGCGTCCCCAGTGATGCATATCAATGCCTAGCTGGTAGGGGGGTGAAGTTATGTACCCAAGTACATCCTTCCAGAGGAGCCATCTTTCTCAACCACATCCTCCCGAGAAGCTATGTATTCCAAGGGCAGGCCACCATCATCTCACCTGCGTTACATACAAGCATGCAATTCATATGAGATTTCATCATAAAAAAAAATCAACCATAGGTGTTCAAACCTATGCCAAACACATCCCTTTGAGAAGCTATGTATCCAAGTACATCCTTCCAAGGATCCATGTACACATAGTACATATTTTCATCATCTCACCTGCGTTACATAGTAAGCATGCAGTTCATATGAGATGTCATCATAAAAAAATTCAATCATATATTTTCAAATTTATTTCATGCATGGATAAATTTCCAATTATCAAATGATCAATAACATTGATAGTCAAATCAAAATTTGAATTCACAATTCTGCTTCCCACAGAAAATCATATTTTTGCAACCGTGAGGTCATCCTCATATTGTTTGGCTTTTGCAAGTGGGGAGTACTCATCGCCAACTTACACATGGTGCCCAAAACCTGGACATTCACATACAACATGTCATCTTGACACCATTTTAGATCAGCCAAACAGTTAATAATATTCAATTAACAACAAAATTTAAAATATGAAGCTCAAAATCTATTATTTTCAAAAGTTAGATTTCAATCATGAGATCCTTCTCATAGCACATGGAAGTTTCCTGCCTTGGTTTCAGTGGGTACAACCATACTTCTCTTCTCAGGTCATTCTACCTGCAGTCTTCAGGAAGGGTAATTTCCTCATGGAGCTACAAGTTCACATGCATGATTCCTCAACCTATACATAGACCCAGCTTTACCTGCTCGGTGAACCTCTTACAGTATACTGTAAGTCCCATAAAAAATCTTAGATATGTTAACTTTCTTGGAGCAATCCAACCAATCATGGCCTCAATCTTTTCAGGGTCTACAGATATTCCTTTATATACGATAATGTGACCCAAATAATAAATTCCATCTTCGTAGAAGTCATTGTTGCTCAATTTTGCATACAGTTGAAGCTTCCTAAGCAATTCCAAAATCAGCCTCGACTATTCCACATGTTCTTCCTCGTGCTTTAAATAAGTAAGAATGTCATCAAGGAAAACAAGAACAAACTTGTCCAAGTACCTGTTGAAAACATTATTCCTAAGGCACATAGATGTAGCCGGTGCATTTGGGAACCCAAATGGTACCACTACAAACTCATAAGACCCATACCTTGCTCTAAAGGTTGTCTTATGGACATCTTCATCCTTCATCCTTACCTGTTGGTCACCAGACCTTAAGTCAATATTGGAAAACACCTTTGCTCCTCTCATTTGATCAAAGAGGTCATCCATCCTAGGCAAAGGATACTTGTTCTTCACAATGACTTTGTTCAACTTTTTGTAACCAATACTTAAGCAGAGTGTATCATCTTTATCCTTCTCAAACCCAACTGGTGCTCCCCACAGGGACACACTTGGCCTGATATGCTTCTTTTCCCACAACTCTTGTAGCTGCATTTTCAGCTCTAGGATTTCTGGTATGCTCATCCTACAGGGTGTCTAGGACACTGGTGCTGCTCCAGGCACAAGCTCAAAGGTAAAATTAATTTCCTTCTTTGGAGGAAGCCCTAGAATTTCATCAGGAAAAAAATTCTTGAACTCCTGTAGCATATGAAATCCCTCCAACCTAGGAGTATCATACTCTACTTCCTCCAAAACATGAGTTGCATACACTCTGCAACCTTTCCCATAGAACTTCTTCAGCTGCACTGCTGAAAACTGAGCCGAATAATTATTTGCTCATACAAATAATATTACCAGAAAACTTGGTAAATGAGATAAGCCATAAGGAAAATATATATATTAATGATAAGATAAGAGATGATATGTTACAATGGTGGCCCTGCCTTAAATATGGCTTGGGCATTTGAAATGAGGAGACACCTCATTTCATAACCTAACTTAGTTAACCTAATTATTTAATGATTATCTTATTTTATGTTTGTTACATTGCCACTCTCTTAGAAAGGCTTTGTCCTCAAAGCCTTATAATGTTGTTGCGTCGTTCTTTGTGATGTCGTGGCTGAAGAAACATGTCGATATGAACTGCTAAGTGTAGAGCATAACTTTCGATATGTGGATGGGTCAATCCATCCTAAATTGATTTGTTGTTGACTGTTGGGATTTCCGACTGATATGTCGTTAGGAGCTTTGATCATATTAGTATCATTATCTTTCGACATTTCCCACTTTTTAGAGTTTCGGTTTTTATGGTTGGAGTGTTGATAGGGAATTTTCACAATGTCATTTTATTTTACGAGTGTCGTATTTTGAGTTGGAAGTTGTATTTTCGTCCCTTGAGGTTTTAAGGTTTCCTTCTGTAACTTTTCTAACTTGTTTTCCAACTACACGTAATCATTTTAAAACTTCTTAATCACTTCTACTTGCGTGTTTCTGTCATCTTCAGACTTCTTAAGTTGTTCCTTAATATCTTTGTTATGACTTCTGATGCGATCATTTTCTTCCTGCTTGTCTAGAAGTTTCCCTTCAATGTCTTCCGTAAGTTGTTCCGTCTTCCAACTATTTTTCAACTTCTTAATTTTTGTGACTAGTGTTTTGTTATGATTCCTTAATCTGAAAATTTCTTCGGAATTGTTGGATAGTGTTTTATTACTTTTTGTGATCTTTGAATTATGAGTCTTTTTAGAGTCATCATTTTGTTGTTGAAGAACTTTTATCTGTTGTCGATACTGGTCGATCACTGACTCTTGATTTTCTAATTTATGTCGTATCTGCGTTAATTCTTCATCCTTGTCGCTAACGATTTTGTTCAATCATTTTATTTCTGCTTCATAATCATTTATTTCTTTCTTTATATCTTGATTTTTCAATCTCTGATAAAAATTGTTTTCACTTTTTAATTTCTCAATTTGGGCAGACAATTTTTCTATATGATTTTTCTTATCGAAATTTTTTGGTTCCTTGAGCTCTTTTTGCATCTCATGTATTTTAATTATTACTTCCGAGTTCGTATTTGTGTCTCGTAATTCTTCATTGTCTCTTCGATAACGCTTTAACTTGGCTTCTAATTTCCCTATTTGTAGTCGGAAACCAAATTCCATGATCTCTGATTTCTTCCACACTAGATGATGATGGTCTTCAATTTTTTTCGATTTTGTTTTCCTTTGACTTCCCCACCTAAGTTCAATCTCACTTGCTTTTTAGTATCAATTATTATGCACCTTTTTAATCTTTTATTTCCCTTAAAGTTTGTAAAATGTGAGTAGATTGGGTGGTTGGGAGGAATGAGTGTTATATTCCCCACCCAAGTTCAAATCTCACTTGTTCTTTACTAATAATTATTATGCACTTTTATATTAAAAATCAAACCCACTTTAAGAAACCAGGTGTGGTTTCACTTTTACCCTCTCTCTTTTGTTTTTCCTTTTACTTTTTTTTTTCTTAACTTTCCTTTTTCTTAACTTTTCTTTTTTAACCTTTTTTTTTTTTTTTAAGGACAAAGTCCTATTTTTTTGGGAAACCCAAATCTACACAAGGTGTAAATAATGTGAAACCCAAAAATTCAAGGAAACCCTAGGTGATGGATAAAAGCCAAAAATATGGCCAAAGACCGGGATCTAGCCAACGAGGCTCTGATACCAAATGAGTCGAATAATTATTCGCTCATACAAATAATATTACCAGAAAACTTGGTAAATGAGATAAGCCATAAGGCAAATATATATATTAATGATAAGATAAGAGATGATATGTTATAATGGTGGCCCTGGCTTAAATATGGCTTGGGCATTTGAAATGAGGAGACACCTCATTTCATAACCTAATTATTTAATGATTATCTTATTTTATGTTTGTTACAAAAACTTCCTTCCAGAGATCAATTCTAGAAATCCTTTCACAACCCTTAGGTTTCCTTCGTCATCCAAGCACTCAAAAGTCTTATTGTAACAATCAAGCTTTGTTATATGTGCTTCCAACCAATCCATCCCAGTGAGGACATCATATGATCCAAGTGGCATAAAATTTAGATCTGCACAGCTAACTAACCCATCCATGACCAATGGAAATTTAATTACTACCTCACTGACCTTCTTCTTGATAATTGGGCTAACCATGATCTTCTATGGTTTGATTTCTTCAAAGTGCACATCTCAACAAGTCTAGGGGTGATATAGTTGTGAGTCGATCCACGGTCAATCAAAACAGAAACAGTCTGTTCAATGATCTCACCCTCAACTTCCACCACAGTTGATTTATGGCCTGCCTGGTGGTCTTCTAACACTACACAAATTTTAGGAATGATCCCTACTTCCTGACCCATAGTTTCAGCTTCTTGAGTGCTAGGGACTTGACCCTCATTCTTATTCTGAAGTGGACAATTCCCTGCGCATATGGGGTCCTTCACATTCCCAACATTTGAGTGGTTCCTTTATATTTTCCCTCACCATTCTGGCCGGCTCAATCATAGCTTGTGATGGTTGCCTTTGCTACTTCAGGAGGTGAGAAGGTTTGAAACCTTTCTTCCTTGGGTTAAGCTTCTCATTCTTCTCATGGAAATTTCTCCTACTCCCTTTTATCTCTATTAACTGATGCCCAGAGTTTATCTGCCTTTAGAAATATGCCAAACTCTGTAGCATGGTTGTACTCAATTGGTTTTGCTCTACCAAAGCCTTGACCAACCTTTTATTTTCTTCTTTACAATCCTGCAACTCTGCCCTCGAGCTTCTTATGGTAGTTGCAACATCTGGGGAACTCTCTTGTTCCCTATTCCCAACATCTTCAGTTCCATGACCTTGGATATAGTAATTTGGCCTTGCATACCCTTCCTTATGTGGACAATTCCGATGCAAATGGGGTCCTCCACATCTCCAGCATTGGTGTAGCTTTCTACCCTCTTGTGGATCTCTTGGATTTTCCCTCATAGCATCTTTCCCGTGTCCGCAGGGATCTCGTGCATCATCCATGTGGTTAATTTTTCTTGGCGTTGATCCTTCTTTGAACCTCTTAGTCCGACCAAGACCAACTTTTCAATCTGCACCATGACTCTGCAACAGGGATGATTTTAAGGGTGAATTTTATCCCAATGGCGAATTTTAAGGGTTACACAAAAAAAGGTGGGTGAATTTTTATATTAAATTGTTTTTATTTTATTTAATAAATTCTCCCATTATTTATTTTATATATAGCTGCCCCAAGGTAAATCACATTCATCCCGAAAGAGGGAAAAACTGGAAAATGAATATTAGCCCACGAAAATATTGATTTTTTCCCACATTTGCCTGAATTTTTCCGATTTGCAGGAGATATTTTCCCAAATTCGCCTGTTTTTTTCCGATTGGGAGGAGAAATGAAGATGGTTCGCTGGATTTATGGATAACAGGTTGAAAAATTGGTATTTCGCCCAGGATTTATGGATGATACGATTAAAAATTTGGTATTTCGCTCTATCTGCTTACATTACATGAAAGTGATGGACAAGCTAACAAAGAAATAGATCTCTGAGTTCAAGGAGGCTTCCAGTTTGTTTGACAAGGATGGAGACGGTCAGTACTCACAAATCCCCTTCAATTATTTGTCTTTCTCTACATGTTTTCGATCTCTGCTTCTTTTGTGAGAATAGGAAGAGATGCAATGTATTTAGCTTGTCTGGGTTGTGAAATTTTGAGTTTATTTACATAGATCTATTGGCCAAATTTCTTTATGTGATGACTTGTGTACTTAGATTGGATGAAGCCATATTTAATTGGCTCATTTCGGTAACTAATATAATAGTGGGAGAGACTAACCCCAACTGAAATGGAAAGTTACGTTTCCTTGAAGAAGAAAGGGAAACTACGTCAACCAGGAAATTCATAACGGATGGATGAATATACTATTCTATTTATCTTATCGAAAAAGCTCTGGCTGAGCAGCCGCGATATGGTTGGTTTTGAATGGCATTTTTTACTACCCATTTTATTAGATTCTAGGATTATCCATTTATGTTGGGTAGTTATGGTAGAGGGATGTAAGTAATGGTCGCATGGTTGGTACTCTATAGTCAAATCATTTCCCTATAACATTATCAGTGTTCTATGGTGAATAGGGGACAAGGTATTAGATATGGTTCATTCAATTGGTTCTCTTATTGCCTGATTTGAGTTTTCATAAATCACCACTCATCAAATTCTGAACATTTTTACTTGTATAGTTAACTGAAGTTTTTAACCCTCTTTCTGATTGGAGTGGGTAGGAGAATTTTATGAGAGATCTGTTGCAATTAGACCTCTTGGTTAATAATTTCTTCAAAGTCCCCCAAAAATTGCACTTAGTCTCATTCACAGAATGAATACTGCATTAGCACTGAAAACATCTTAGTTTAACACTTTGGAAGTAGTGTAGCCACCTTGACCTGACTCTCATCTTGAAACACTTTGATCAATAATTTTGTCAAAGTCACCCAAGAATTGAACTTAGTCTCATTCACGTAGTGTCATTCACATAGAAGACTGCATTAGCACTAAAAATATCTTAGTTTAACACTTTGGAAGTACTGTAGCCACCTTGATCTGACTCTCATCTTGAAACACTTTGATCAACTGTACTGGGAGCAAGGACTTTTGGGTTTTAAGCCTGAGCCATCATTGCTGTGGGCACTCAACCTTGTTGCTAGACCACAGCTTGATGAGATTTTTCTAGAAATTTTAATCAAGTGTGGGTCGATTTCTATAGTCAACACTGCACATTTCGAATATAAAATTGATCATTGCCAATAGCTCTTTTCTAAATCCTAGCTCTTTTCTCAGAATGGCTTTTTCTGAGAGACCTTCTATGCTTTTGGGAGGGGATGAGTCTTCATGTTTAGTCCTTGAGATTTGTGTGCCATCTTCTGTTGGATTTGAGCAGCAAAGGAGCAATCTATCAAGGTAAAGGTTTATAGAATGATTGGCTATCTTTTGTTATGGTGTTCTTCTGAAAGAGCTAGGATACACCATGTTCATTTCTTCTAGAGTTGTATAGACAGGAAAAACCCTGACTTTTGAATCATTAAAATTGTAGAACTGTTGCCAGTGTCTATTGTTTGTCTAATACTTTTCAACATTTACTATTTTCTCACTTGGTCAGCAACTTAGTCCATCACATAATATTTTATTGTTCAAACTTCATTGATTCCAATCAGTTTACATATAAACATCAGATTTAACACTAGGTACATTGTACCTTGAGATGGAATGGGGCTTCATAACATCCACCACAGTTTTCCATTCACAAGTTAGGGTCCACCTTCTATGTAAAGCTCATGATTTCCAACGTAGAAACATGCCACAAGAAATATCAGGTGGCAAAGCGTGTTTAGAGATTCACCATTGTTCTAACCTGAACACATCTATAATGCAATCATAGTTGGCATGATTCATGTCAATCTCTAATTAAGATATTGAAGTCTCGTAGAGTTACTATCGATGTCTAATGTTTGTCTGATACTTGGGCAATGTACATTGTTTTCTCATATGGTTGGCAACTTAGAGTCAGTGACATCATTTTTAATTGTCCTTACTCAATTGATTCCGATCAGTATACACAGACATCGGTTCCAACCATGGGCACACTGCACCTTGAAAAAGAATATGGTTTTTATAAACACCTACCGTTGTTTTCCATTCATAAGAATATGTCCACCTTCTATCTAAATAGGGTTTTTTTAAATAGAGAAAAATACATAATTATATACTCGGGTCTGCGTTTCAGGCAATGGTGGCCTCAGAGATTCATCAACATACATATGAGAAAGGTTATCACTACACCAATAAGTGGTTTGTCTATGCAGTGTCGTGCAAGGTTAGTTAGTAGAATGGGAAGATCAAATAGGTACTTAATTGATACCAATAAACCAGAGAGAACCTATTCAATTATATTGTCACCAGACCTGCTTGATGTTTTATTTATAAAGGGAACCTAAGGTTGATGGCAGTTAACATTGTTGATCAGACTTGTCTGAAGCTACCTGATCACAGGCGGTTTCTTCTATGGTCACCCATTATGAGGTATTTTCAGTGTTTATCCATTAACATGTGATATCTTTACAAATAAGTAATGGTAATTTTATGGTTTTCCACAACCACTTGATATTGCTAATACCATAATGATGGTCCAGGTGTATATGGTGTTGTCATGTTTGAGAGAAAGGATATTGAAGAGACTAAAGTTCTTAGGTCAGCTATTAATATGGTCATTTGCATAAATGGTTGGAACCTAGAAAGAATAGTGGAAGAGCCATGAGCAACTAGCCACAAGCATGTTGGAATTTGCATTGACAGAAACTTGAATCAACATATGCCCAACTTTCAAACTGTCATTTGTCAATATAAGAAGACATGCCATTCTTAGTGACTTATGATGTTTATGTCGTTACCTTGTTTACTTACCATCAAACAATGGAATATCTAAGAGGTGAGATCAAGGCTACAATATGTCTATGCTACCATCCAAGGCCATGAAAGAGAGGAATATTTTGGTAATATACTGATCTGTGCAAGGAAAACCAAGTCTATGAGTTAATGTTTTCTATCAATATCACTCTCCTTGGCCAAGTCAATTAAAACAAGGGTTACTTAATGGATAATTCATTTATTGATTGACCGCTATTTTTTAGTTTTCCCATTCGTATGTGACAGTGCCTGCTCACAATTTCTCATGGATACAGTGGAAAAGTGAAGTGATTTGTTTATCCCCTGATCGGACAGCTGAGGGGCCTCAAATGCTAGAAGTTTGTGTTGGTGTTGAATAAGAGAGCTATGCGCCTCATTTATAGATGATAGGAGAAAGAAATAA
>LPNX010215623.1:1210384-1282459 GCA_001517045.1 Pseudotsuga menziesii | reverse complement strand
GGTGAACATGTCTCAAGCTTGAGAGAATATGCTCACATTTGTTTTAGACTGCAGACTTGGTGTTTTCACTGCTCTGAACCAACAATAATTTAATGGTTCCTAACCTTATATTAGCTAGAACAATGATTATCCTAGCACTAATCTACTCATACAGTTTCACTGCCTTGAATTCCAACTGTCTTTCAAATTTTAACTAGAATATTTCTGATACCTGACAGTTTATGTTTGCAAATAGTTGAACAAAAGTGTCTTTGCTGTCATTGGTGATGCATGGTGCCTAGATCATTTGTTTTTAGGAATAACTCTTGATTTCTTATTTAAGAATCTGAAATTTTCCAAGTCTTTGAAAACCTGAAGCCATAGAACCTTCAGAAGCCTTCTGTTTGTAGAAAACTTGGAACTATTCCAAAAGATAATACTCCTGTTCAAGACCTTTAACAAATGCAAGCAACTTCAATCCATATTTTAGATCAATTTTGTCCATTACCTGGCATAAACCTCTTTTAAAGCTTGAATAAAGGGATTGAAACCTTTGCACAATGCACATGTTTTTATAATATCGAGCTATCCAAATTCCTCTTTTTCTTCCCGATCCATGTTGTGTCTTGAATGCTTTTCTTTGGTATTTTATATCCAATAAAGAAAATAGAGTCTGCTTTCCAGAACTCACAGCTATCACAGTTCACTTGTTCTATATATGCAAAGCAAGGAGATAACAAATGCTCAGAAAACAACCCATGAATAGTAGTGACAACAAATTATTTCAACATCCACAGAGTTGAAACTGTCTTGCTCAATGCTATAGTAATCTAAAGAAACATACAAATCACTTCCAACATACGTGAGATAAATATGTACACATCAAAACAACTCTGTGTGGAAATGGAACACTCAATTGGAGCTCCCTGCTCAAATTGCGGGGCCAGTAGCAAGACAAAGGCTAGGAAGGCACCCTTTAGCAACACAATCAAACCATGCAGCCATAGGTGATCTAATCCTTGCACCAAGAATTGTTAGCTCCCTTTTCAAGAAGTCTTGTTTGTCTGGGTATCAAAGGTACCCACACAGTAACAGGGACCTGGGAAGGTGCATTGAGAACTAATTAAACTAATGCAACCATTGTCAGAAAGTCCTCATACGTAATAGAGAGAGTAACAAGTTGTTGATGTAGTTAACACAAAATAAGCATTCATTATAGTCTGTCACCTACTTTAGGGAACATGAGCAAGGACATATGGCTCTGATAAAATGAGATAAATTTCTGTTCTCATAGCCATTCTCAACCCAAACATGAACAAACCAAGGCGAATCCTAATAAAAATGCTTCAATTGACACAAGGATGTGCAAATCTTTAGCTGCATGACTTTGTGTTGATTACATTGTTTCCAATTGACATGTTCAATATCANAATGAAAAATTATGGTGAGTTGAGATATGAATTTTGATGAGAATGTATCCTCCTATAGATCAAAGATATCATCTTCAATTATTGAAGGGAGTGAGAGGGTTGTTGTTCTATATGTTGATTTAGAGGAAAAAGAAGAATCATATCTAGGTGTGAACAATGAGTGCATGAGAATGGACATGACCTCATCCTCTAATCCAATATGAAAGAAGTTGAGACAACTTACTCAAATATTCTAGGATGCATAAGAGCATGTAGGAGTACCCAAATATTCAATGAGGGTGAGTTGCATCTTATGAGATTTGGTAACCATATTGCATTGGTGACTTCCATTTCTGAGCCTTCCAGTTGTTTTAAGGGGGTGAGTTGTAATGCCTTGATGGAGGAGAATGATTATTCCTAAGACTACAACATGTTCAAGTTTGCAAATGGTGGGTTTGGTTAAGTTTCAAAGGGAGTAGACAAGGTTCTATGAAAACACTTTCCTTGTAAAGAGGAAGTGTTAGCTTTCAAGGTTACCTTAAAAGTGATTACACCATTTTTGGTACTACTTCATGTGATGTGGGGCGCATTGCGTATCAATTACCCTTGGTTGCACCATGATAGACATACACATTGTAGATAGAATCCACATGTATTTCCATTCCTTGTCTTGATTCTTATGTGGTAGTCTTCCTTGGGAATTTAGAGACCCATGTAACTTCATGACTTATTCATGAGGTGTGTGCATGGGGGTTTGTTGCTTTCTTGGGAGGAAAAATACACTCGGAGGAGAATCTACCATCTTGGAGGAATTCATTGAAAACTAGGTAGCATGGGGAAACTTGGTTACTTACATGGATGCTTGTACTTTAAATTAGGATAGTTGGGTTGAGAAGTAATTGTGTAGGTGCGGTGGACCCAAACGCACATGTGGATTAGGAGGGAGCATTGTAGCATTGGAAACCTTTAGAAGAGTAGCATTGGACACATCTTGTGGATCACTCACCTTGGAACCCATATTTGTTGGTAATTCATGCCTTGTAGCTTAACATGTCTATTAGAGTTGAAGCACTTCACATGTGGGCCTAAGTTGATGCTTAGTTGGCTAGGTTTCTTGTTGTGGACAAGTTCCACTTTGATATTGTTGTACTCTTGTGTGCGTTTCATATTAATAAAGGAAGGATAGAGTCTACAGAGAACTAGTTTCTTTGTGCTTCTTTTTCATTGTATTTTCTCTCTTTGTCTTGAGCACTAGGGTTCTAGAGAAGATTCAAGACAAGAATAAGGTTAGATTTTTCCCCAAATAAAACAATGGAAGCTAGGGTTTGGGAGGAACCATAGACGACCAAAGGGAGAAATTTATTTTGTAGTTCTTGCAAGGAAGAAAACAAAGGTTTTGTGGCATTTGGAAACCCTACTAATAGGAGTGCTTGATGTGGAGAAGATAGTGGGAGAATATCTTGTTTCTCTTGAGAACTTGTCTGATATAAGTGTAGGTGCCGAGGAAGACTTGTCAATGTGTATGCCATATACTTTTGGATATTTGTTGGAGCAACCATCCTTGGCTGGGATTGATCCCTAGATAAACAGAGTTTGTGGCTATAAAAATTTATATTATTTTGTTTGTATGTACTTGCTTATCTGAATTGCAACTTATGTTTTCATTATAATTTAATACTTTATAGTGTTGATTATATTTGACATAACATTAAGAAGACTTGCCAAGTTATTTTACAAACACATAGAATCTAAGTGGTAATATTTATCATTGTAATAAATATGCTATAAAAAATTATTTTTCAGATTTGGTTTATGATGGAAAGCGTGCCCTAAAGGCTTGCAACATTGCTACGTTGAAGTGCATTTGTTCTGTGTTTATTTTCTTAGTTTCCTTGTGTATTTGGTTGAAAATAATTTTAGTATATGTTTCTATAATTCATATTTCAGATTCATCCCTAAGATTGAAATTCCAAAAGAAATTGATCAAAGAAACCTCAAGGTTGAGGTCAAATTTATGAATTTGCATTAATTTCCCTATAGAAAATTTCAATGCAAATATTTTGATGTAGCTAGGAACATAGATGAAAAGTGTTGGAAGCTTCATCCAATGATGTTCCTAAAGTGGTACAATTCCAATAAAGGATCAATGAGAAGGTCAAGAGATAAAAGACAACTTTGATGTGGACCAAAACCTTGTCTATGTTACATAACAAGTGCTAAGGGCAAGTGGAAATGAGTTGTTAATGAACTAATATGACAGACTGTTGGAAATGCCACGTGTATCTATGGTTGTTAAGTGGAAGCTTTGCTGGTATGAATGGCTATGGGATTTATTTTACCTCTGCTAAAATAAAAATGGCCATAAACTTTATGATTGAAAGAGCTGGTGAATTATAGCTCTAAAATCTTGGTAAAAGAGGACTAGGGATGAGACCTATCACTATATCTTGTCTTTTCATTATTGTTTCTGGGAAAGATTTTCTAAAATTGTCAATTATATATGTTGGTTTAGTGCATGAAGCTTAGAGAGAAATTCCTGTGTTTTTATGATATTCTGGATTGAGTTACTCTGTTGTCTTTTATGGATTTATGGCAGCAAATTAGAAATGTTAGTCTCAATATGTTTGTTATATGAAATCATACTTCCATGCTTAATTGGTGCATTTTCAGTTTTCTAAACTAGTGTGATTGTGAGGAATTTATTTTCTTACAAAGCTATTCTCGTTGAAACCATGATTGCTGGTAGAGTTGGGCATATAACCTACTTAGAAAAAGGCAAACTCTGTTTATGGAAATTGTGAAGACATTTAGTAGGTGAATTGATGCAAAATCAGTTTACTGTTGGAATTTCTGGTAACGGGTAAATTTCTGTTTGTGAATACTGAAAATAGGTATTAGAGCTGTTAACTGCTATTTGTGACTCAAACAAAATATAGATGTATATTGTTGTAGCTTGAGATTAGTGTATTACTGATACATGAGGTATGTATTGACCATGGAATGCAAAATTCATGCCTAGATTTCACTACATGTTTGAATAAACAACCACTGGGATTATATCGATGACATCAGCTTCTTTTGAAGGCATTATAACTCAACAAAATCTCTTCTCCGCCTTGGTTGTGTGATTTCTGCTTATACCACAAATTTAATTGATGGGTATTTACTATGTTAATTTGATATGTAATTTGCATTGTCTTAACTAACTAAAAAGTTAAGCTCAACAATGGATGTTAGCAAGCCACCATACTGAAATGATGGAGACCTCACCAGAGGATGGCATCTCCAACTATGTCGTCCTCTACTTGTCTGTGGGGGTTGCTATCTCATTGGGCACGATTTTGTATAAGTTGTGGCAGTCTGTAACATGCTCAAATAGAGCCAACGATCTCACTCCACATAAGTAGAATCCTTTAATGGAAGAATTTGTTTGTGTTGATTTTTTTTGGGTTGCTGGCCTACTGTTTGACAGAAATCTTAACCATATATATCCCAATTTATTTATCTTAAATATGCAACTTGCAAGTTGCAATTGGATTTCCAGCTAAGGTATTGGACAACATGCTAAAGGTTTGGATTTAGATTTCTTCCTTTTCAAAATCTCTGTGGTGATTGTGGGCAATGGAGTACAACTCTGTAAATGGAAAACACAGTAATGAAGCTTCTATGGGCATGTATTTTCAAATTTAAGTTTTAACTTAGAAAATCTCTTTGATGATGGTAAATTGTTGTTCTTGTGGGCATTACTCTCGGAGTTTAATTTCTCTTTTCAAATTGATTTGGGGATGAGTTTAAGTGACCATTTATTGAGTCACTAAAGTTGGCTTCTATTTGTTTGCAAATGCATTTACTGTGTCTGCTGTTGAGATTTTCCCTGAAAGTACCTTTTGGACCTTGTCTGTAGAAGAATGATCATCATTCCTGTTTGTGATGGTTGAAAAAGTTCCACTATTCAAGAGTTGATTCTTTTGGAGTTGGTTGTTGCAACATATTCAAATATTTGTTCATCAATATTACACTGACTTCCTTTATATACAGAAACGCAGGTTTCTCTGTTCACAATTGGCGGTAAACCTATATATATATATATATATATATATATATATATATATATAGTGGTTTTGTTTATATATATAGTAGTTTCTTCGTTTTATAAGTTCTGCAAACAAAAGGAACAAGGAAAACTCATCTTTTAAACCCTTATAAAAAAACATTTATGTAAGGGAGGAGGATTTGATCCAATTAGAAGTCGACGCGTCTTCCATGTATGTGCCACATCTTGGTCCACATATTTGCCATATATCGTCCATGTATCTTCCACGACTTATTCCATCTCATACTTTTGTACAGCCATGTGATCCTTTCGTACTGCCATGTATTGCCATGTCTTGTCTTCGTCCGCTACTAATCCGTCACGCGTACCAAAAGATAGGGGGCCTGACAAGTCATCCTGGGCTCCAAGCTAGTGATCTTCTCATGGATTCCAAACACCCAGAGCCCCCACCATATCTTTGCACTATGCGTCGACAAACATATAATATGTTGGCGTATATAGAGAGATAAAAACTCTTTCGTGTAACCAATGTGGGATAATTCTCATCACAAAACTTAATCTCCACCGTTGATTTTTGATCTAACGGCTGCTGAGTCTCGATCTGTAAAAACCTTTGTGTTTATTTTCTGCGTTTATTTTTATCATTTTAATCTATGCGTTTTGATTTCGAATGTCAATCTCAACGGATTTTTGGCATGAGGATGGATCACCTATTCTGACCTAAAATCACACTAGACATTTCGCTATTATCTTATGTATTTGGCAGTCGTATCGTGAGACTCTCCAGCATTTCTACAAAGGCAACCTGCATATATTGCAAAAAACCCTGCATACACATTTACACCTGGTCGTAGAGGATCTTCAATCAACAATGGAGCTGGGCTCTTCAAACGAAGTTCATCCACAATGAAAGGACTGATTCGCTGAAAACAGTCTGCGCTACTTCCATCTTTTAAAATGATCCCAACATACTCTTACAAGATATTGTCTTACATGATCTTGCTTAAACTATGAGCCTGGGTGAAATACCATAGTCTCTGCTCATAAAATTTGTAGTGCCATCCTTCATTTATAAGGCCTGCATATTTCTTTTCTGCTATGAACATAAAGTCACCTCTCATTCATGGCTCTTTTTTCTATTCTTATCTTGTTTCCATCAATGACAACATGCTCTGCCATATTGCCAACAGGGATCTCACTATAATGATTTTAGTCTTCAAGAGTGAAACTAAGCTTCACATATTTAATGCTTTTCAGCTCTATTGACAGTATCCATAAATATGCAATAGAGATGGACATGGCAACAAAAAATAAGAGTTTTGGTATTTGTATGGCATGCACCTAGAACAATAGGTTCTAACTTCTATCACCTTTGTATGTTCCCCTGAATGCTATGGATGATATGGATTTTGATTTATATTTGAACTTTGAAGTGGTAAGCATGTATTCTGCAGCCATAGTATGTTGTTGGAAGAAGAGATCTACAATTTTGGAGAGCACTCGGAAACATGTATTTGCCACATGAAATACTATGAAAATGAGTTTTTTGCTTCTGATATTAGGCATGCAGAACCTAGTTGGGGTGGAGCTAGGATGTCATTCTTGAAACCATGAGTTGAATATCACAACTACTTTGTGCATGAAGTACTTTTGAGTTGAGCTAGAGTTTGTGGTTGCAATCGTGAACTGGTATTCAGTATCCCTTATCTTGGTTATAAGAAAGAAACAATAGTTTAAGCGATTAGCTAGGAATTATGTATAGTGCTAGATCTTGGTGTCATGACTAAACTTGGTGTGATTTTGAGAGGCTCTTGATCTGTATAGGATGGGATCCATCCTTACCCCTTTGGGACATGTCCTCTACATTTTTCTATCTGGGGGGGCATGGGAGGAAGCATTCCCATTTCAATGGGGACACTCCCATAAAACATGGAATATTCCCATGTCCTGGGTATCCCTTTGCTGCCTTGGGGAAAGCCAAGATTTTGTCAAGAAAATAGGGTAACTGTTGGGTATCATGTGCCCAAAACTGTCATAAATTCCAACTCCATTGACTGTTGTCATCCTTGGGAGATGTGTTATTTTGTTTTTATCTGTTGTTTGTCTCTTCTTATAAAATCGTCATAAGACTGTTAAAAGTTAGAACTTATTCATTTCTCGATTTTTTTATATAAAACATTTTATTGTCATAGTCTGGCAAAAATGCAAGTGATGTAAACTTTTCCGAACACATAATATATCAAACCAAACTCTTTCTTGATGTTAACCTTTTATTTTTTTTGCTTCGAACAGGTAATGCCTTTTTCTTTCCAAGTTTATCCACTAACTATTTACAATCACAATAAAACTTTTGTTTTGAGCAATTTGGAATTATTGTCTCCACTTGTGTTATGCAGTAATCCTAGTGATGGTCTTGGGTTGACTAGTATTCATGTAGAAAGGGTCGCATTGGCTGGGAATTGGATTTTTATGGCCCTCGCATGATTATGGATTTAAGGGTAATTTGGGATTTGTGATGTTTCTGTAGGGTTAGTTTTCTTCAAAACGAATGGTTTAACACATTGAAAAAGAATTTGGAAAACTGAAGAGCTTAATTAGGAATTTCAGGGAGTAATAAGACCATTCTTGTCCCTTTTTTGTTAATATTCAGACTAGTTAATATTCAGACTAGAAGAAGACTGACTGATGGAGTTGTGGTTCAGCAGTGGAATTGGAAACTTTCAAGGACACCCACTAAGGTACAATTCCTCGAAAGTAAAAGCATATGAATAAGTGATTGGGGCTAGGTGCTCATTCGAATATTTCGATGGCTTACCCATCGAGTTCTGTGAAGAGGTCATTTGTAATACTAATTATATTCTTTGAGATTGAAGAAAGCGCTTTAAAAATTAAGTAGAAATTATGAACTTATTCGCTAAGTTTTCAAGCATGATTTGGAATTGTTTTGATTGTTAGTAGCATATTGAAGGACTCTTTGAAGACTTCCTTGATATGTGAAACAACATTCTTGAGGATAACATGTGTGCTAATTAAGTGCAGTTGTTAGTTCTTCTCAAAAATAGGCATAGTCAAAGGATTTTGTTTGGTGCACCTTGTAAATTCAAATCAGTCAGAAACTGTTGGAGTCATTTACCCAACATGCACACTTATTTGGTCGATTTTGGCCTATTTACCAACTATCCTAAGTTTATTTGACTTACTTGGCATCAGATGAGAACACTATGACATCAGCATGAGCACATCCACGCCCTCCTTCAGTCAAGGAGGCCAACTAAACCTTCTCCTTCATTTGGGGAGGATAACTGAGCTTCCTCCTTCAAAAAAGGAGCAATTATGGGTTGATCTGAGTGTCATAAGTGCACCTAATTTCTAACCGATTGTTGTTTCACCTAACAATCAGTTAAGCTGAGTTGTGAAGGCGCCTCCATCTATTATTTTCCTATTTTTGGTTAATATTTATGAGCTGGAGACAACTAGGGCGGCTCCAACCACTTCTGATGACAAGTGGCACTTCAGTTAAATCCATCGGAGCTACTTGGAGTTATGGATGTGCCACCTCCTTGAGCTAGACATGCAGTTACATGTGATGAGTCACAATCAGCTAGACTCAGACAACTATTGCACTCTGATTCAGTTAGGACTTGTGGCTACTCATTAGTTTTTCATGTGTCAGTTATGAATGTTGGTGGTTATTGCTTTTAACTTTTCACTTTTAAGTGCTTTATTGAATGGTTAAAGCTAAAACAAAATTTTAACTCAGTGGGAGATTGTGAGGGTACAATAGCTATGATTTTCACTGATTAATTTTGCATATAAGCTGTCCTAAAATGGTGTTGGTTTAGAAATCATTTTGGCTAGTTAGGAGTTCTATAACTCTATGGAGGTTTTCATTTGCAGTAATGCATGTTGTTTTTATTTACTGTTCATATTTCTGATTGATTATACAGGTGCATTATTATTAAGGTTTGTTGGAAGTAGGTTCTTGGATGATGCATGGACTATCATAGATATGGATTCTTTTGGAATGTTATATATGATTGGGTACTAAATGCGTTTAAATTTAAACTATGTTTGGATTATGGTTTTATTACATATACGAGGATTGAAAACATGAAACCCTAATAGGAAAACATGAGGCTCAAAACCTAACTGACTGAAACTTCAGATATATAATGGCATGATGTATAAGACTATAAGTTTAGTGTCCAATATATAAACCTATTTTCCATTCTAGATTTGTTGGAATAATCATAATGTGATACTTATTATGAGCTAAACATGTTATAAGCATTGTGCTCATTGACAAATCTTGTTTTTCACAGATGTTGTTATGGGGCTTCCATGAGTGTTTTTCTTATGATGATGCAATGAAGTACATATTGATGACGTCACTAGTATATGACTAGAATGTGCAAATTCCCATGGGTAAAATATTGGATGTTAACTTCATTGACTGCTTAGGCATGCTTACTTATGAAGAAATTCTTGTGGATTCCCATGCATAATACTCTGTAGCTAGATCCTAATCCCATTCAAAAACAAATGTCTTATAGTTGATAAGGAGTGAATATCTTGAAAACCAATAATGGTGGAGTCTCCTTAGACTGGAGGTGTTGGTCAATGTGTTGTGTTTCTTTTCCTTACTATATTGCTTTACATGGGTGTATAGTGCAAATTTGAGAATGAAAAGGTAGCAATTATGTCTGGTATTTTAAGTATCTATGTTCATTAATCATGTTAGTGATTGCTTAGGCATAATCACTTATGCAGCGATGTGTGTGGATTCCAATGCAAAACACCCCGTAGCAAGATCTTAATCCCTTCATAAAATTGATGGCTTATAGTTGATAAGGAGTGGAGATCTTGAAAACCTGGGCTCTCCTTAGACTGAAGCGGTCAGTTGATGTGCCATACTACTCTTCTATACATATATTGTCAACCATGGGGTGCTTTCTTTACTTGAGTACATAACTCATATTTGAGGGTGAAAAATTAGCAAGTGTGTTTAGCATCTACGGTGTGAGGAAGTGGTCTTATTTCACGAGCTGGTGCATTTGCAATGATACTTAAAATTGTTGGCACTGCACATAAGTGGGTGAATTTGTGCTCAGTAATGGAATCAAATATGTCTTTTGCATTTACACTTCTGCAACAAATACTAGTGCCACCTTGTGCAGCCATGCCCCATGGAAATCCCCAACCATTACATTGAAACATGGGTGTTGTCCATAAGTAAACATGCTTAGACTTCATTTCCCATGCTAAAATAATACCAATTGTTATGAGATAGGAACCTCTATGACTGTACACAACACCTTTAGGACTGGACATGGTTCCTGATGTGTAGCTTAATGAGATAACTTCCCATTCATCTTCAAGCCATCGAGTCTCAAAATTTGGATCTCCATTTATCAAAAGATTTTCATAATCAAGATCTTTGTGATCTTCATTCAAAGAATATTCTCTAGATTTGTCCAGTTCATGGATCACAATAATTAATGGCAATTCCTATATCACCTGAGAAAGGTTCCTGACTGTTGCCATTGTAACTTCCAAGAATTGGTAATGCACAAACACCACCTTGGCTTCTGAATGCTTCAAAATGAGAGACATTGTGTGTGCATCATGTCTAATA
This sequence comes from Pseudotsuga menziesii, assembly GCA_001517045.1. NCBI lineage: Eukaryota > Viridiplantae > Streptophyta > Pinopsida > Pinales > Pinaceae > Pseudotsuga > Pseudotsuga menziesii. The sequence continues at coordinate 1,271,382 of LPNX010215623.1, read as the reverse complement.
TTTAGAGTGTTGAACACTTCCCCTACCATTGGTATTCCAAAGTACATTTCATATGTGGCTGGTACATTCGAGGCCACTAAAACAACCTGTCATATGTATGGATTGTTCAAACTTTAAATTCTCTAACAGTTGATACAATTTCAGTTAATGAAATTTTGATGATTTTAAGGTATATAGGAAAAATCCTTCACTAAGAAACATGTTGTAAAGAGAAAGGTTACAGGATTGATTTATAAAAATTTATATTTTCCAAACTTTAGGAATAACCAAACTTGACTCCAATGATCACTATGTTAGTTGCTCCTATGATCACTATTCACTCAGCAGTACTTTTTTGTTTTCCTTTTTAGAGAGGCTAAATTATAGAATGTATTCTAACAATTTTTACTTGGGGAACAAGGTCTACCACCAGTTTCCTTGGACATTTGCAACATTGGTAGAGAAAAGGAAGGGCTTGGGCTGACTAGTATTCATGTAAAAAGGACTGCATTGGCTATGAAGTGGATTGTTATGGCCCTCACATGATTATGGATTTAAGGGTAATTTGGGATTTGTGATGTTTCTGTAGGGTTAGTTTTCTTCAAAATGAATGGTTTAACATATCAAAAAAGAATTTGGAAAACTGAAGAACTTAATTAGGAATTTGAGGGAATAATAAGACCATTCTTGTCCATTTTTTTGTTAATATTCAAACTAGTTAATATTCAGACTAGAATAAGACTCACTAATGGAGTTGTGGTTTAGCAGTGGAGGTGGAAACCATGGATAATTTTAGGGGCGAATTTTAGCCCAATGGGCTATTTTTCGATGTTTTTCTCTGAAAAAGATTCGCCATTTTGCATTTTTTGAAGCATTGTTTCGCCCAATTTTGATGGGGTAAAATTTTTTCACCCTAAAAATCGCCAAATTATTATATAAACGATAGAAAATCCTTGGAAATTAAAATATTTTTTGAAAAATATCGCCAATCATTTTATAGTTGGCGTTTTAAGAATCGGTAATATTCGCCAACATTTATACACTTTTAAATAAGTATGGTTTCTTAAAATCATCCCTGGTGGAAACTTGCAAGGACACCCATTGAGGTACAATTCCTTGAAAGTAAAAGCATATGAATAAGTGATTGGGGCTAGGTGCTCGTTCTAGAATATTTTGATGGTTCACCCATCGAGTTCTGTGAAGAGGTCATTTGTAATACTAATTATATTCTTTGAGATTAAAGGAAGCACTTTAAAAATTAAGTAGAAATTATGAACTTATTCGCTAAGTTTTCTAGCATGATTTGGAATTGTTTTGATTGTTGGTAGCATATTGAAGGACTCTTTGAAGACTTCCTTGATTAGTGAAACAACATTCTTGAGGATAACCTGTGTGCTAATTAAGGGCAGTTGTTAGTTCTTCTCAAAAGTAGGCAGAGTTGAAGGATTTTGTTTGGTGCACGTTTTAAAGTCAAATCAGTCAGAAACTTGATAATGTGAATAAACCATACTATTGTGGCATGCCTTAGTTTATTGAACAACAATACAATAGTAGATGGGAGAGTTGATGCATTAATTGCAGTGAAGATATCATTTTGGACAGACTGGAGACATAATTGAAGGTATTTCTTTTCGACTTTGGATTTACATGAGAAAGATGATGAGGTGATCCTCATGGGGAGAGTCATTTGTAATGGGATCTACACAAAATATCTGAATTTAAATTTGAACAGAAGAAGGTCAATGGCAAGCTTGAGTATTACTAAAATACTACTCAAGGACAGACTTGAATGACTAAATTTTACTTGCAAGAGAAACATGTTCTGAAGCCTAATACTATTAAATTTCTTGAGTCTTATTTTGGTATAGGTGTTCCATGTACCCTTGTTGGTCACTGGTGATAAATGTATGTGAATTTGAGGTTGTGTTTTAGGTAAAAATAGATTCTACATTGTACATTTTTGTTGTAACATTGATGATTTGAGCTACATTACCTTCATGCAACTTATTTTAAGCTTGATGGTTTGATATTTATCTCTTACATTGTCTCTTTCTTATATGTGACAGGAAATGACGCTAGAATTTGAGAAAGGTAGGCCTGGGAGCTATCTCTTCACATAGATAGTTTCCTAACATTAAATGATAAATAACTAATTTGACAACACTTTCGCTAAGCGAGAATGGGCTCATTCAAGTACATGAAACCATCTTGGTGTTTAGCACGAATATCTTGACAAATTTTTATGGCTTGTTTATTGCTTTTGTTTGAAGCATTTTGTCGATTTTTGAAGTTTGTGTGTATTTTGGTTAAATATTGTGTTAAGTCCTTTGAATTCTTCTAGTTTTCATTCAATGCTTGATTTAACCCTTTGTTTTAGCTTGAATCAAGGTTGGTTTTAGGGTTTGAGAATAGATTCTTTTATTAACTTTTAGTTGCATGAATTAATTGTCTTTAGTTTTTCGATTCTTTTACGCTGATTGTATATTTTCTTTGTAAATACTTATCATTATTCAAAAAAATAAACGAGCTCTACATAGCTAAGCGAAGAGAAAAATGGTCTATGCACTAGGTTCCTATGCGTTGATCGTAGGATACCTATTGGCACAAGACCAACATTCATCTAATGCAATAATCAATTGGCATAATTACAATGCATAATTGTATTAGCCTCCATGACCATAATTGGCTAGTGGAGGCCAAGATCGAGCATAATGTATGATTCTATGAGTTTATCAGTTTGTCAATATTCAGGTCCCCACATGTCTGTTGGACCATTAAGGGATGAGATAACAAGTGGAGTCCCCACTTGCCCTAAATCTAGTCCGTGCAGTTGTGTTTCACTGACACCTTCCAGTTGTGACTTGTGAGTCTACATGTTCTGTTGTTGATGATGTGATTCATGTTATTTGACTAATATTGTTGTTCCTATATTTTGACAATATTGTTAGGATATTTAGACACTTAGGAGTTAGTTAAGATCAACTTGTGTAATATATCTGTTAGGTAAAAGTGTGTTTCTTTAGTATGCATTAGTATGCATTTGTAAATATTATAATCCGGCGGTCACGATATGTTCTAGACATAGAGTGATCCGACGATTCAACTTCTCTTAGATCATACCTACCATTGATTCGTGGCTTAACACCTGATTGGTCTATGATCTCTATTTAAAGAGCATAGAGGGTCCTTGGCTAGTTGATCAATTATGAGAAGCAAATGTAACTTTATTTATTTTGCATAATAAATTGCTCCAAGTAGCTATTTGGCTGGGGCCGTGGACTGTTTCCCCCTAGAGGGTTTTAACCACATGATAAAAATCGGTGTGTTGATCTATGATCTATTTGTGTGAAGTGGTTGCTGAAGGTGTTTGGTCTTTTGGGAGTACCCTATGTACCCTAACATGGTATCAGAGCTTTTATGAAGAGCCGCTTTCGGTTTTGATCAAGATCTGGAACTGGTGTTGCTGAAACTTTGAAAGGGTTTCTGGTTCTAGATTTTCTGTGCATTTTTTTCCTATGGGAGCTATTCCATTGTGTCCATAGTGTCATTTCCATTAGGAAATAGTTTTCGTTTCACCAAAAACCGTTTATATTTGTTCCAGAAACACCCATTTCGACAAATCTGAAGGTATAATGTTACAATGACGGATTTGTTTTTTTTTTAATATTTCATATCTTATCAGTTTTATTATTAGATCCTTTTTTGTTTTAGTCTCGGACTGTTGCCTTCCCTGACTGCGTATGCTCTTTGTCGTTCACCTTGTGCGATCACGACGAATCAGAAACAGTAAGGGAAAGTTTTTTTTCTTGTCTTCTCGACTACGTATGCTCTTTATCGTGCACCTTGTGCGATCACGACAAATCAGAAATAGTGAGAAAACTTGAAAACGTAGAATTTCCGGGTAAGCTAACCAAGATCTAACCCCATTGTGTGGAAAAAGTTTTTTTTGTTTTTGTTTTTCGTTTTTTTTTGTGATTTGCAGAAAAAAAGAAAAAAAAAAGGCAAGCACAAAGAACGAGAGAGAAGAGTTTAAAAAAAAAAAACGGCCCCCTTCCTCTTTCCATTCGTTTACGTACCTTTTAAACTTAGTCACTTGGTCCAAAGTTGCTTTATTCCTTAATAGGTCTTGAGTTCAAGTCTTATTAAGCTACTTTTTAGTGCATGCAATTTCTATTTTCAAGTTACTTTATTGTAAAAGTGCATCTCACATAAATAAAATAAAATAAAAAGTGAGTCACTTAAGTCTTTTAATTTATTGCCGCACTATTTAAAAGTAACATTATTGTAAAAGTGAACCTCACTTATTCTACAAAAGTGATTCACTTCAAAGCAACTTTATTGTAAAGTGATTGTCAAAGGTTGATCTTGGGAGGAGGGGGGTTCTTTTTTTTAGTTGGTCAAGTTAATATCTGCCACGTCACTATTGGGGACACCTTCAACATTTTCTTTGATCAAGCATAACTTCATCATCCAGAATCAGTTTTCAGTGTCATTTTTTTTTTAAACCACATATTTTTTTCGAGGTCTTTGCAACCAAACAGTTAGTTTCTGTTTTTTTAGCCATTATTTTACAGTTGGCTGCCCCTTGTGATATTATACTTACAAGTTCTAACTATTTCTCATGGAAATCCCGTATGGAGGATGTTTTACGAAGTAGGGGACTTTTCAGGATAACTTCAGGGAAAGAAACAGAACGCACTGATGATGATAAGAAAATTAAATGGGAAAATAGATGTGATGAAGCTCGTGGATTGATTGGGATGTCAATATCTACTGATTTGCGATTCCACATATTTGGAATTGATGAACCTGATAAAGCTTGGGAACAGTTGGAATCTTTGTTTGGTAAACACAATGAAATTCGAGGTCATCAACTTGAGAATGAGTTGCTTCCCTTGAATCCAAATGATTTTTCATGCATTTAAGACTATTTATCTAAGTATAAAAATCTTAGACTCTTATGTGCAGAATGCAAGATTAAGAAAGAAGAAAAACAATGTATTTATCATATTCTTTCCAAACTTGGACCTACATATTATGTTTTTGTATCTACATTCTACTCCATGAAAGAATCATTGACTGCAGCTAGCTATCAAGAGCCTAGTCTTGAATCCTTTTGTGATTCCTTAATTAGAGAGCAAGATAAGCTCATTCATCTTGGAATAATTAACAATGCAGATACATCTGGGAAATCCTTATTGTCCCGACAGAAAGAAAAGTTCAAGCCTCCCTAGAAACAGAATTTTCATAGTAATAAGCCAAAAAACAAGGGTCCCAAACCCTCTCAGTCGGCTCCTTCTTTAAAATATGACAAAGGATCCAAGCAAAAAGGAAATAAGACTGAGCATCATTGCAATTTTTGTGGGAAAGATAATCATGATGAATCTAAGTGTTTCAAGAAGATGGCAGCCTTGGAAGCAGCAATGAAGAAGCACCACATTAGCATCGATTCATCTTCAAAATCTAACTCTCATGGACATGCACTTTGTGCTTCTGGTTACTCTTATACTGCATCTTCTTCTTCTACTTCAAATGAATGGCTTATTGATTCTGGAACATCTTATCATATGGCTAAGGATCAAAACATATTTTCTACTATGCATGAATGTAACACCAAACAAATTTTTGTTGGTGATGATAGATCTCTAAGTGTTGTAGGATCTGGAACAGTTCCAGTAGAAAAATGGTCATTTCAGTGATGTACTATGTGTTCCAAAAATTTTGTGCAATTTGTTATCAGTCTATCAAATTACTCATTCAGGTGAAGGTAAAACTGTGACTTTTACACCTCACCAAGTTGTAATCAAGGATTTTAAAAATCCTCAAAATGTCCTTGCTACTGGAACTGATGATGATATTACCAGGTTGTACAAATTTAACAACTTTGGGTCATCACATTTTTCTTCAGTTTTTGTTGCTCATAGTGATAACTTGAGCAAACTTTGGCATGAGTGATTTGGTCACTTAAATTATCGCTCATTGCAATAACTATGTAAAGACAATATGGTGACTGGTCTTCCAATGGTATCTTTCAAGGATGGTGTTTGTTCTGGTTGTGTACTCGGAAAACATCATCGAGACAGTTTTGACAAATGTGCCTCTTGGCACGCCTCGGTTCATTTGGAGCTTGTGCATAGTGACTTATGTGGTCCTCTTCCATTTGCTTCCTTTTTTGGTTTCAAATATTTCTTAACTTTCATTGATGACTACTCCAGACACACTTGGGTTTACTTCCTAAACTTAAGAGCGAAGTATTTAACATGTTCTTAGCCTACAAGGCCCTTGTTGAAAAACAATCTGGTCATCACATTATTAAGTTAAGATCTGACAATGGAGGAGAATATGTTAAGAACAAGTTCACTACTTTCTACACTGAACAAGGAATCCAACAACAGCACACTGTTCCATATACACCTCAACAAAATGGTGTAATTGAACGGAAGAACCGCACTTTAAAAGAAATGGCTAATTGTATGATCCAATCTAAGGGACTAAGTATTCAATATTGGGTTGAGGCCATAAATTATGAAAATTACATAGTTAATCACACACCCACTAAATTTTTACAAGGTATAACACCAGAAGAAGCATGGAGTAAAATTAAACCAGATGTAAGTCACTTTCGTGTGTTTGGTTGTGAAGCATGGGCTCACATTCTGGATGAAAAACGGAAAGCATTGCAGCCTAAAAGTGAAAAGTGCATATTTGTTGGATATTCTAAAGATGTAAAAGGTTATATAGACTTCTTCAGCCCCATTCACATGATATAATCATTAGAAGAGATGTTAAATTTGATGAAAATCTCTTGGCCTGTGAGCCTGATTCGACGATTGTGCCTTCTTCTTCTTCTTCTTCTTCCAACTTCCTTGACAGGTTTCCAACTCCAGTTTCTGATGATAACAGTGAGGATGAAAATCCACCTCTGCCTTCTCATGTTCCTCCAATTGCACCAGCATCAATACTTCCTCGATGGGTCCGATCAACATGTGAAGCAGCTGGTGATCTTACCGGTGATCCTAGAGATCAACGTCGAACACGTTCTCAGTTTCAGTGAGCCTCTTCTCTTTTGGCTCAAGTTTCCGAGAATCATGATCCAGAAACTTTTGCAGAAGCTTCAGGAAATCCAGATTGGGATGCAGCTATGGATGAAGAATATCATTCCTTAATGGTGAACGATACTTGGGATCCTGTTCCTCTTCCAAAAGGAAGAAAACTTGTCAGATGTAAATGGGTCTACAGAACTAAGTATGCATCAGATGGAAGTGTTGAAAGACTTAAGGCAAGGTTAGTTGCCAAAGGTTTTTCCCAAGTTGAAGGGATCGACTACAATGAAACCTTTGCCCCTGTAGCAAAAATGAACTCCATCCACCTTGTTCTTTCCCTTGCAGCCTTACATAACTGGGAAGTCCATCAAATGGATGTCAAGTTTGTCTTCTTACATGGTGATTTACATGAGGAAATTTACATGGAACAACCTCCTAGATATGTTCAGAATAACTCTAGCCTTGTTTGTCTCCTTAAGAAATCCTTTTATGGCCTTAAGCAAGCTCCTAGAGCTTGGTATTCCAAAATGGATAGCTTTCTCCTTGACAGTGGTTTTTCTAGATGCCATTCTGACCCCAATGTCTATACCAAGAAAGTAGGAAACCATCTCATCATACTTGTTCTTTATGTTGATGATCTTATCCTTACTGGTAGTGACCCTAAACTTATAACCCATGTGAAATCCAGTCTTAAGCAAAATTTTGAAATGTCAGACTTAGGACATTTGCATTATTTCTTGGTCTCCAAGTCTTGCAAACCAAATAAGGAATCTTTCTTTCCCAGTCTAAGTATGCTTGTGACCTTCTTCGTTGCTTCCACATGGAAGATTGTAAACTAGCCCCTTCTCCCTTCTAGTCTGGAGTCAAACTTTCTGCCACTTGTACTTCCCCTGAAGTATATGCCACATTGTATCTTCAGCTTGTTGGTAGTCTTTCATACTTGACTCATTCCCGTCCTGGCATTTCCTTTGCCATTGGTCATGTTGCTCGTTATATGCAAAATCCTCATGAAAGTCACTGGAAAGCAGCAAAAAGAATACTTCTATATATTCGAGGTCCAATTCAGTTTGGGATTCATTACAGTACAGGGGGGAAACCTTTGTTGGTTGGTTTCACTGATTCAGATCGGGCCGGCGATCCTGATGATCGGAAGTCTACTGCATGTTATGTTTTCATTCTGGGATCTGGACCTATCACTTGGGCTTGTAAGAAAAAACAAGCTCTTGCTCTTTCTTCAGCAGAAGCAGAATATCGAGCCGCAGTTAATGCCAATTAGGAAGCTTTATGGCTTCAGCAGATCCTTTCAGAGTTTGGATTCGAGCAGCAGCAGCCTACTCCACTTTGGTGCGACAATCAAAGTGCCATCAAGCTTGCCAAAGATCCATTTCTACATCAGCACAGCAAACACATTGAGCTACACATGCACTTCATCAAAAATCTTGTTCATGATAGTGTTATTGAAGTTCTCTATTTCCCTACAAATGATCAAGTTGCAAACATCTTCACCAAGTCTCTTACAGAAGCGAAGTTTTCTAAACTTTGGTCTATGTTAGGAGTTCAGGAATGTGTCCTTAAGGGGGGATAGGATCTAATGCCTCCTTCCTTCTCCAAATAGTGTCACTTTTGTAAATCCTTCAATCCTATCCCAATTTGTTCTTAAGGGGGGGATGTTAGGATATTTAGACACTTAGGAGTTAGTTAAGATCAACTTGTGTTATATATCCATTAGGTAAAAGTGTGTTTCTTTAGTATTCATTAGTATGCATTTGTAAATATTCTAATCCGATGGTCATGATATGTTCTAGATATAGAGTGATCCGATAGTTCAACTTCTCTTATATCATACCTACCATTGATCCGTGGCTTAACACCCGATTGATCTATGATCTCTATTTAAAGAGCATAGAGGGTCCTTGGCTAGTTGATCGATTATGAGAAGCTCATGTAACTTTCTTTCAATTTTGCATAGTAAATTGCTCCAAGTAGCTATTTAGTTGGGGCCGTGGACTGTTTCCCTCTCGAGGGTTTTAACCATGTGACAAACATCGATGTGTTGATCTGTGATCTATTTGTGTGAAGCGGTTGCTGAAGGTGTTCGGTCTTTTGGGAGTACCCTGTGTACCCGAACAAATATTCTATAAATCAGTGAAATATTTGCTAGTTTTTACAATTTTTTATAATGAAGTTAAATATTTGCCAAGATTTTACAATATCTTATAACTTAGTGAAAGATTCGCCAAGATTTACAACATTAAATAATAAAATGAAATATTCACCAAGCTTTTACAACATTATATAATAAAATGAAAGATTCGTCGAAATTTTACAACATTATATAATAAAATGAAAGATTCACCAAATTTTTTATATATACATATTATATTATTGATAAAATCGCCTTCAAATTTTCCTATATTTCGGAGAGATTCGCCCATTTTTTATAAATATAAATCTAGGGGGGGTTCTTAAAATCATCCCTGCTCTGCAAAATGTGTTAACAACATCATTTGTCAGTCAATCTAATAAATTTAAACAATTACTTACCAATTGCTTCTTGCAGACATGAACGGTCAATGTGTCTTTCCTCAGGTTGGCTAAGTTTGGCAATTATGCTAATTAGTACTCCTTGTTGTAGTTTCCTTTCTACAATAACGACTATGTTAGTGACGACGGGGGTTAAGGGGGCTTGCCCCCTTGCGGCTCACATTCTCACGGAATTTGGAGCACAGACTCGCTGCCATTTTTCATCTTTCGGGCCCCTGCAATCCCACTGAAAAATCTGTTGAATTTCCTTGTTTCAGAGCAATTTAGCTATTCCACCCAATCAACGAATTCACCCTTTTTCCTCTGACGTGTTAGCAAATTTCTCCAAATTTTCCCGACACACATCGGCGACTTCACCCAATTCCTTCTGACATCTGCTTCTGCTTCGTCGAAAAAATTTTGAAGTTTCATCCGATGTATCGACAAATTTCTCCAAATTTTCCCGAAACGCATCGACGTCTCCTTCTGCTACGATGAAAAACTTCTGAAGTTTCATCCGATCGAATCTTCCGTCGTAGCGAAAAACTTCCTAACTTCCTCTTGGCCAAGCCTTCTGCCGTTGTGGAAAACTTTCTGATTTTTCATCCGCTATTGTAGAAAACCTTCAGACTTTCCTTTGTTGGATCCTTTCTGTTGCGTCGAAAAAATATTGAAGTTTTTGTCGTTGTTTCATAAAAATTCTGGACTATGTTTCGATCTGCTCAGCTGATTCATTGGCAAAATCCTCCAAAATCCGTCGATTTCAACACTTAGGAAACTTTCCAAAATTTGTTCCTTTCCCCCCTTTGCATCGACGAAAATTTCAACTTCTATCCGATATGCGTCGGGTCAAATTTTCTTTCCCCACCGACACGCATCGGTTTTCTTCTGATCAGCAACATCTCGCTGAGCCTTCCGTCGTTGCGGGAAACATTTTCCCTTCTTTTGTCGATGCCATCGGCTCATCGGCTCCCTTTCGGCTTTCTTGCCAATGATACCAGCACAAATCTGTCAACTTCCCCTCATGTCAGCTCGCCTTCAGTCAACCCAGCCGACGTATCAGCTTGAGTCTGCCAACCCAACCGACACTATCGCAGCTGCTTCTGCCATCCCAGCTGACAAAGGAGAATTTTTCTCCAACACTTACAAAATTTTTGAAATTTTCTTTTGTTGCTGCTATCAGCTAGACACATAGGTTGATTGTTAGCCGGAAATACACACCTCCTATAGACAAGAGTTGGTTCCCTAGATCTGAATGGTTCAAGTCTATAACAAAACACAAACATGGAATGCTAGACTCTCCCTAGATCTAGTTCATCAATTGAATGGAATTCCATGATGCTTGTCTCAAAGGTTTTCCTCGCAGAAGAACCTGTAAAAGATGGAAAACAACAAGCAAAGCATGATAGCATACAATATAATCAACTAGATCTATGCTTGTGACCAAGGAATCAAGCAATATAAACATATGAAACAATAAACATCATGGGAAAGAAAAAACATTCTTTATTAATAAATGATTGGAGAGACTACAACCTTCATGCCTTGGTGTTGAGAGTTCCTTCCAATGGCTCCTTGCCTCTAACTTCACCTTGTCTCCAAAGATTCAAGAATGATTTTGACAGAGTTTGGGTGTGCAACACAATTCTTCCTCCCTTTTCCCACGGGGGGTGAGCCAGTATTTAAAGGCATGGGAGGATAGGTATGGTTGAGGATATCATGGGTGAGGTGGAGATTAGATCCTAAAAGGGAGGATATCAAGCTCCAACTGGTCCTAAACCATAGGGATGAGGCTCCATGGAGGTCAGCTTCGAGAATTCTCTCGAAGATTCTTTTTTTTGCGGACAATAGCTGGTTCCCTAGATCTGAATGGTTCAGGTCTAGAACAAAACACAAACACAGAATGCTAGACTCTCCCTAGATCTGGTTCATCAATTGAAAGTAATTCCATGATGCTTCTCTCAAAGGTTGTCCTTGCAGAAGAACCTGTAAAAGATGGAAAACAATAAGCAAAGCATGATAGCATACAATATAATCAACTAGATCTATGCTTGTGACCAAGGAATCAAGCAATATAAACATATGAAATAGTAAATATGGGAAAGAAAAGACATTCTTTATTAATAAATGATTGGAGAGACTACAACCTTCATGCCTTGGTGTTGAGAGTTCCTTCCAATGGCTCCTTGCCTCTAACTTCACCTTGCCTCCAAAGATTCAAGAATGATTTTGACAGAGTTTGGGTGTGAAACACAATTCTTCCTCCATTTTCCCATGGGGGGTGAGCCAATATTTAAAGGCATGGGAGGATAGGTATGGTTGAAGATATATGGGTGAGGTGGAGATTAGATCCTAAAATGGAGGATCTCAAGATCTAACCGGTCCTAAACCATAGGGATGAGGCTCCACGGAGGTCAGCTTCGAGAATCCTCTCGAAGCTTCTCTTTTTTGCCTTCAAAACTCGAGCACCGCTCTTCCAATGAAGAAAACAAGTGGTGATAAGGGGGCACCACTTTTTGCAGTAAGGTAAAAAGCAGTGGCACCTCTCTTTGCTCATGTATCAGGAGCGGTTCTGGGATAACACCTCCTTTTGTCAATGGAAGAGGAGCAGTGCCAGCTCAAAACAAGGAAAAATTGCAAGGGGATATTTTTTCCTGTCATTTCTCTAGGGAAACTTTGAAGGATTGGAGCAAACAAGGGAGTACCTATCTCATAACATGATGGTGATGAGATTTCGGTATAATAGATATGCCCCCCAAAGTATAATGGCTAGAGGGAAACTATAGGCAATATACTTTGAAAGAACAAGGTATAGTGTCGAGGCAAAGGTCCAAAGGTCGGAACTTCTCAAATATCACCAACTTTCTACAGCATATTTTGATACATGTCCCAAATGACTCACAACATGGTTTCCGACCAATACAACGCAGATCCATGTGAGATACAAAGAAGTCATGGCTACTAAAATACAGCGTAGATCCATGCGAAGAAGACTCAAATTTGGACATAGCTACCAGACATACAATGTAGATCTATGTCACAGAGATGCAAATCTGAGCACAACCACGAACATACAAATGTGGATCTATGCTAGGACTCATACAAATACTCCATCGCAACCTGGGGAGAAAGCTATGAGTGCTTTCCAATAGACACCCAGGGTCTTCGTCTCATCTTCCACAAAGTACAATTCTATCCATGTGATTACAATGATCTGAATTCAAACATGGTAGAAACCACTTGATTACCGGTCAATGATGTGAACCATTAACAAGTGCAAGGGATATCACCATTAATGTTAATGATTCCCAAGGTACCCTAGTACAATCTCGTAAGTGTGAAAAAATGTTTTGATGTCGAACACTCAGTTGAATCTTTCGATCAAAGGTCAATGATGTGAACCTATGTCAAAAACGAGAGAATCTGTCATTAATGCATACAGATCTCAAGGTACTAAACTTGTTTCTAAGACTAATTCTTGGATGATGAGCTGAAGTCGATAGGAATAGTCTTGTCGAAGGAGGGCCATGATGAATCCCACATCGACGACATGAAACTTAGAACAAAGTTCTAGAATGTTGTAGATAATGTAACCATAGGACTGACTCAAAAAGGTTGTTTTGACTGAAGGTGTAAAATCTCAACATGACTTCCCTTTGAACATCGGGTGGCATGACCGAAGACTTGGCAGCATTGACTTGACGATGTGGAACACAATGTGACAATGGACAATGCATTCTTTGAGAGACTCAAAGGAGTGGCATGAATCATGAAAGTGGATCGACTCGGAAAGAATTTGAATACCCAATTGACTGAATGAAATGCAGACAAGTGCCATGTTCAAAGGTGACTAAGGACTGCCATTATTGCAAAATGTTTTCCCTTTCCCTTAATTTACCCATCATGATTGATGAGTGTCTCTTTTCGTTTTTACGGGTTCAAAGAGGCTAACAAATACTCATTGTATCTCATCAAGCGATGAGTCCAAACTCATATGTTTTACGAACCTAAGAAAGGAGGGGTTCGTTCCCAAAAAAGGGTCTTTCAATGTTTAATTTAACGAGTCCAATGAAAGAAAACTCAGTGTAGTTCATGTTTAGAGAGTCTGAACAAACTAAAGAAAACTCCAAATGGTACTTTTTCGTATGATTTAGTCCCTAAGGCCCGAAAAAGTATAAAATAATACCTTAGAGAACTCTTCCAGTCATGATTGGCTGAAGTGTTCTTTTTTCGTAAATAGTCTATCCGAACCGAAAAAGAGATAACCTACCGTTGGAGAGACAACTATTCAAATACTTTTACGAGTATGAAGAAGACAAGTACTCAACTATCTTTTCACATTTTAAGAGTCTGAAAAGAGCTTAAAGAAGACTTTATTAACTTTTTATGTTTGAATCTAGAGAATGAAAAATTAATAAACTAAGCTCAAACCACTTTTCATGTTTTAACCAGAGCACGAAAAAATGAAAAGTAAGCTCAACACCATCTTACTGTTTTTAATGAGCTCGAAGATCAGTTGAAAGAATGCTCAGGGTATCTCATTCATTTTTTAACGAGCTTGACACAGAAAAATAACTACGCTCAAAGGGTCGTTTCATGGTTTAACGAGCTCGAAACTAAAATAAAGTATGCTCAAAATGACCTGTTTCATTTTTACACAAGCTTGAAACAGAAAATAACTATGCTTGAAACATGGTTTCATTTTTATGCAAGCTTGAAACCAAAAGGTGAACTTTGCTTGAAAAATCCCATTAACATGATATACAGAGGTTGGAATCTTTCCCCCAACATGATTGCTACCGAAGCTTACCCCTAGCATGGTTTCTAGGGGCTCGACATGCCCCCCAAGCTTTGTTTCGTCTGACGATTCTTCTTCCATACCCAACCTAAAAACCTAGTTACTAATGTAAAAATGTTCACCAGGGGGGTAGGAAGAACGAGAATCAGGCAGGTGAAAAGAAGGTTCAAGTTCTAACACTAAAGGAAAGACTCAACTCAAAGGAAGGGGATCTGTTTCATTTTTACACAAGCTTAAAACAGAAGGTAACTATGCTTGGAACATGGTTTCATTTTTATGCAAGCTTGAAACCAAAAGGTAAACTATGCTTAAGGGAACCTACTTCGTTTTTTAATGAGCTTGAAATAGAAAACGAACTATGCTCAAGAATGGTTTCATTTTTATGCAAGCTTGAAACCAAAAGGTAAACTATGCTTGAGGAGATCCATTTCATTTTTTAACGAGCTTGCCATAGAATGGGAACTTTGCTCATAGGAATTTGTTTCATTTTTTAACGAGCTTGACACAGAATGGGAACTTTGCCCACTAACTTGTTTCATTTTTTAACGAGCTTGACACAGAAAAAAGGAACTATACATTAGAGGAATTTTGAGGTATAAAATGGGCCTCCTAAGGAAAATAATAAAATAATATTTATTAATTTTGGAGGAAAAAAGAAAAAAACTACTTTTTGTGTTCGTATTTTCGTCATATCGCCTTGTGTTTTTACTCAAATTTTGATCATGAGAGCTCGTTGGATGCAAAATTTGATTCTGAACCCAACAAGTACCCACACTACATACTTTTGATGGACCCCACTACCCCAAAAATAAGAAATACCTGAAAAAATGTGATGATGACATCATCATCACCTTTTTTCAGGTATTTCTTGTTTTTGGGATGGTGGTATCTATCAAAAGTATGCAATGTGGGTATTCGTTGAATGCAGAATCAAATTCCGCATCCAACAAGCTCTCTCGATCGAAATTTGAGTAAAAATGCAAGGAGATATGTCGAAAATACGAACAAAAAAGTAGTTTTTTTTATGACAAATATGTCAATTCAACCATTATGGTTGACTCATTTTATTGGAATTCTATTGGTTCTTGAATTCAAACTCACAAGAACTTATTGTTGACGTGTTTTCTTATAAGGCCCATTTTAGACCCCAAATTTCCTCTAATGCTCACGAAACCTGCCCCTACCCAACATGATATCCAGATGTTGGTAGGTTTCCCCCTTCTACATAAAATATAGAGGCTTAACTCCAGTATGATGTCCATAGACTAGAGCCATGCCCCCCATTTTACCTATGATGGGAAGAAGCTAACTAGAAGGGGAAAGAGCCACAAGAACATAAGGCACATTCAGGGAAGTATTATTACTAGGAGTCACGCAATGGTCGGGTATAACAAAAGAAAGCTGATCAATGGTCACAATATTCCCATCATGGGGAAAATTCATAACTCTAAAGAGTGTGGACACAATAGCTTTCATGGCATAAACATAATCATGTCCAAGGAGCAGATTGAAATCTAAAGGACCTTGGACCACCATAACATCGATACAGACAATTTTCCCTCCTAATGTAATAGGCAAATAAGGAAGGGTCCCTAAAGGTGTAGTAGGTCTTTGATTAAAAGCTAGTATCTGATCGGTGGCTCGAACAAGTTGAGAAAAACCTAAATCTTTCCAAGCAGTTGAGGATAGAATACTAACAGAAGCCCCTTTGTCAACAATAGTGCGAAGTATCTTCCTAGCAGTAACATTCACAACTATCTGGAAAGGAACACTCGAATGAAGACGAGACTCTGTTAGGTTACTCCATTCAAAGGAAATAACCTCACTACTCGGAGAGGGTTCTGTCGAAACAGAAAAAATTTCCTCTTGACGAGAACAATCAGAACGAAGCATGAAAACTTCAGCAGGTTTCGGTTCATTCTCTACTAGAAGAGAAGAACAAGACGAAGATTTGGTCAAAGCAACTACTTCAGTCTTAACACTCTTTGATGAAAGAGTGGGATCGGGTGGAGATGACGTCGACTCGACCACTTTAACTTCACTCTCCAAAGGAAGAGTGGGATCAACCAAGGATGGACTTGGATTGACCACTTCAACTTCACTCTTCAATGGAAGAGTGGTATCGATCGAGATTATAACTAGATCGACCACTTCGACTTCACTCTTCAATGGAAGAGCGGGATCGACCAAGGATGGATTTGGATCGACCACTTTATCAACCAATGGGATGTCAAGTGACAACTAATGATAACTTGTTGGAAGCCGTTGATGAGAAACAATAATATCTTCCAACAACTTAGAAGCTTCATCCATGCAAGGACAAAGGTAAGTGAAGTGCATTTCCTTACATTGCAAGCACGGATTTCTGACTTTACCTTTTCGGCTCTTCACCACAGAGTCACTGGTTGAGGGGGGGATCATCAGCATGATGACCAAAGGCCGATGACATATCTTGCCAGGAAACCTTAGACCACTCTTCTAAAACTAGGGCCAGACCATGACAATCTTTCAAAAGGTGATCACCCTTGCAAATCCTACAAGGAAATTTGGGCTTACACAGTCTTTGGGTGTGCAGATCAACACTCTCCGCACTGGGAGGAGTGATTGGTTGAGACTTGGTTTTTTGTTTGTTTTTCTTCTTCTTAATCTTCATTTTCTTCTTCTTCGTATCCACCTGACTACTAGTACTACAAATTTCAACAGGCGAAGAGGGAGAAACAGGAGAAGACACATCTTGTGAAGAAGGAGAGGGATCAACATGAGGTTGATGCTCTTGCAATGAAGGATTAGGATCAGAATAAATTGGTGTACATGGGATAACTGGACTGGAGAATAACCAAACAGGTAATCCAATAGTCAATCTAGGGAGGCTTAACGTAGCCATGAGAGGAGGACCAACATCCCCATATGGAGGGAAAACAAAAGATGTGCTTGGTAAAGGAGTCTCTTGGTTGGTAGTCCTGGAAGGCGAAGCCATAACTATGTAACAAAACTATCTCTCTCTTCTAAAAAGTCCTAACTATACAGACAACAAGCGCTACTCAAACTAAAGAAGCAAGCAAAATATGTGAGAGGAGTGGATTAAAGTTCTGGAACCTCACGGGACAGGCCAAAAGGATAACTCAGATGGTTTGAGGATTCCTAAAAGGGTCTCCTGATATACACAAGGTACGTGAGAGCTCAAATCGATAATAGTGTTATCTAATGCACAACCGTTCACAAGGGGCCTTCCGATATACAATCGAGTATGTGAAGTACCTTTATATATACCTCAAGGGTATGTGAAAGGCCGTTCGATATACCAACGGTACGTGGAAGAACCGTGTGAGTCCTGGGTTGTAGTGCAGATAAATTAACGACAGCTCCTACGTTTTACTAACCTATCACACAAATTGCTAAAAATTTTAAACCTAAGTTAGCGCTTGATTTTATCTTGAACAGTTAGGTGGATGCATGAGGTGAGGACATAAAAGTAAAACCATGCAGTATGATAGTGCAAAATTTTCACTTTCACTTTAAAGGTATGCCCTACTTAAGGAAGGGAGAGAGAAGTTCAATTCATTTGAAACATAGAATAAATCCCAAAAAATAAAAAACACTTGCTTATATGGTCCTTTCCTAACTGAAACAAACAAAATTTTCTCTTTTGAACTAAAAAAGAAGTGAGATCTCTAATGAAAAGCAAGAAAATATAATTACAACGTTTATACAAAAGTATTCAGATTTTCAACTAAAGATAGAATGAACTAATCATAAAATTATACAATAGATTTCATATGGACTTTTCCAAAACTTTATGAAAAAAGGAAAAAACATATAAAAATCATGTGTAAACAAATGAAGAAAAACTAAAATGAATCTTTTCTTGTTCTATCAAAGAAGACAGAAATCAGAGATCTAACAAAACCAAGTTCTATTCAAAGCCAACTATGAAGCTTTAAAAGACCAACATCAATCAAAATTCTTGAGAATAACTATGAATTGACTGAGTTTTTTGTTCAAAAATGAATTGCAGAGTTCAAACAACAACTGTAACTATCTGAAGCATGCATCTCAAATACCAAAACAAGCATTTAAGAATCAAACACCAAACAGGGCTAAGAAGAATACCTGGCACCGCTTCTACAGGTGTTGAACAAGGAGTTACCAGCCTGAGCATCGCTTCTTGCACACAACAAAAGAGAGGTGGCACCGCTTCTTGTACACAGCAACGCAGAGGTGGCACCGCTTCTCATACACAACAAAATAGAGGTGGCACCGCTTCTCATACACAGCCAAAGAGAGGTGGCACCGCTTCTTGGACATAGAGAAAGGGCAGTGGCACCGCTTCTTTAACACAGAGGAAGAGTGGTGATAGCTCCAGAACCACACTTATGACACAGCTCAAGAGTGGTGCCCGAGATGGTGATTTGAAAAATAAAAAAAGAAACAGAAAAATAAGTTACAGACTCAAAAATGAACCCAAACAATCACCAGAAAAACCAATGAACCAAAAATATGAAGATCCAAAGGCAGACAGAGGCAAAACAATCAAATTCAAAGCATATCTACAGATCTATGAAGGGAAAAGTAGATCTAGAAATTGAAAATGAAGGTGGAGGTTTCAACTTACCAAATATTCAGAATTCGAAGTAGATCTCACCATTTGAGTCGCCAATTTTGTTAGCCGAAAATACACACCTCCTGCGGACAAGAGCTGGTTCCCTAGATCTGAATGGTTCAGGTCTAGAACAAAACACAAACATGGAATGCTAGACTCTCCCTAGATCTAGTTCATCAATTGAATGGAATGCCATGATGCTTCTCTCAAAGGTTGTCCTCACAGAAGAACCTGTAAAAGATTGAAAACAATAAGCAAAGCATGATAGCATACAATATAATCAACTAGATCTATGCTTGTGACCAAGGAATCAAGCAATATAAACATATGAAATAGTAAATATGGGAAAGAAAAGACATTCTTTATTAATAAATGACTGGAGAGACTACAACCTTCATGCCTTGGTGTTGAGAGTTCCTTCCAATGGCTCCTTGCCTCCAAAGATTCAAGAATGATTTTGACAAAGTTTGGGTGTGCAACACAATTCTTCCTCCCTTTTCCCATGGGAGGTGAGCCAGTATTTAAAGGATAGGTATGGTTGAGGATATCATGGGTGAGGTGGAGATTAGATCCTAAAAGGGAGGATATCGAGCTCTAGCTGGTCCTAAACTATAGGGATGAGGCTCCATGGAGGTCAGCTTCAAGAATCCTCTCGAAGCTTCTCTTTTTTGCCTTCAAAACTTGAGCACTGCTCTTCCAATGAAGAAAACAAGCGGTGATATGGGGGCACCGCTTTTTGCAGTAAGGAAAAGAGCAGTGGCACCTCTCTTTGCTCATGTATCAGGAGCGGTTCTGGGCTAACACCTCCTTTTGTCAATGGAAGAGGAGCGGTGCCAGCTCAAAACAAGGAAAATTTGCAAGGGGATATTTTTTCCTGTCATTTCTCTAGGGAAACTCTGAGGGATTGGAGCAAACAAGGGAGTACCTATCTCATAACATGATGGTGATGAGATTTCGGTATAACATTGATTCTTCATGGCCCTTGGAGGCCCAAAGCTACAACATGGGCTCTGTTACCACACTGTCACATCCCCTCCCGCCTGAGAGGACGCGACCTAACGACACTACTATCATTTTATCGAGCAATCTAAGCCCCATGAACATAAACAATAAAATGCATTGAACATAAAACATTCACAGATGCATAATGCAATCTACAATGGAAGCAAATACATTTCATTTAAAACCTTCATATTGTTCATACTCATAAAACACGCAACATTCATCATGTACAAGCATTTAACATGTTCATGATAATTTACGAAGCAATTACAATTACTTAGTTAAATACAAGAATACTTATCTTAAGAAGAAGCTTCCCCGCAACTAGCTATGTCGCTGCAACGTTCCACCCAACCATAGGCTGGTGTGCTCCTTAATCTCTTGGCATCACTGCCACCCCCGAGTTGGGCATGATTTCCACAAGGAACCAAGGAACACATGCTTACCCACAGCAAGGCAAAACACCCATAGTCAAGCCAATAACCACATCCAAACACAGTCAGCCCACTAACAGATGGATTCTTGGACTTACTCAGCCAAGCCCACACAAGGATGCACTACACAGCAAAATGCAAGTTCTGGGTATGGACCAAAAACATCCTGGGAACCCAAAAATTGAAAATGACAAATGGGAAAACAACCCAAGTGAGAAAATCGTTTCAGAAAACGTTTGGTGGCTTCACAGAGGCAAAAACAACCTCTGTTCACACCCAAATCGTGGGTCTACCTTCCAGCCACTGGCCTTTACAAAAATGAGTTTCTAGCTTGGATAATAATGAAGAAAACACATAAATTTGGGAGGGAAACGCTCAGCAAATCCCAACTGTGTGAGGAAAGGAAAAACACCCTCTTAAACCCCCAAAATGTAAATCTCTGCTACGTCTTCACTCAACAATACCAAAAACGGGTTTTCCCAGCTGCACATACACTCAGCAACCCCAAAAATGACTTCCCAGCTGCACATACATTCAACAAGACCCAAAACGAATTTCCAGTCATGGGAAAAATGGAGAAATCAACCAAAATCGTGAAGGGAAACGCACAGGAGCTCTCAAAAACGTGAGAGAGAAAAACTGATGGATGAACCATAGGATGGGCATGCATTTCCCAGCATTTACTTTAATGTTGCATTGACATAGCTAGTTGTGGGTATTTTATTAATTGCATATTTACATGATGTCCAAATTATATGGTGCCATCAGCTAGCACGATAACCATCGTCGTCGATTTTAATTGCCGAAACGTAAAACCCTAAATCCATGGCGAGGCCTTTGCCTTGAGCTCCAGACCATGATTTATTAACGCTATTTACATCATTTATAATCTAATGCAATTGGGGTTGAAACTGGGGTATTACAAATAGGGTTATAACTATTGTTATATATATATGATAAGTAAGCAATAAGAGAAATATTGTAATGATTATAGAGACTTATAATCAGGACGAAGCCCTTGTATAGTGTATAGTATAAATCTTCTTGTTTAAATCTAATGGACATAAATTCAAATTTAGCTACATGTATAAGCATATCGAACTTTGTTATCAACATATCATGATATCATACAAAATCTCAGGCAAAGCAACTACAAGAAAAGGGCATATTACTCCTTTAAAAAACATTCAAAATTTATCTAGAAGGCATACAAGTTTGGACATTTAATGAATCTAAATATAAGTCCTTTATGTTTACAATGAAACAAAAAGGGATTCTGAAACGTATAAGAAACCTTGAGTAATATCTTTAAAAGAGGGAAAAACATTACAATTTTTCCTAAGATGTATAACATAACAAACATGGAATTCAAAGACTTATGAATCTGAATACCAAACTCCATAGTTCCCAATATCATATAAACAAATAGGGGTCGAACCTTATAGTATGGTTTGAATGGTTGACTAAAATTCTAGAATAAAGTAAAAAGGGCCATACGGTATTAACCTGTATGTAGATACACTGGTAAAAGGGTTACAAATATTGATTATAGAGAAACAGAGGTTCATTGCTGGAACCACCACTAAATTCATAAAATGAATACAAAGAGAAATAGTATATCCAATTTAAATCCCCAATCCCTAAAATATACTTTTGTCAAAATATAAGACTAAATACCATATTAATTCATACATTGCGTTGCGTTTCATTTAGCCCGGTATATTACAATAAATATAGGATTAAAATTGTTTAGTACAAGACGTATGTTTTTTGACTCGCTAAGAGCCCAAGAAATTGCGGATATATCATCTACCCAATTATCCTTTAAAGACAAAATATGTGATCAACAAGAGCAGAGCAGAGCAGAGCATCCCTTCTCTTTCACTTACAGGTATAGCAAACGACAATATGTGTGGGCGGGCGCAACGTCGACGTCATTGAAACCCCAACCCATCAATAACAACCTACGAAACAATCCAAGAAGAAGAGATGAGTTAGAAATAAAATCATCATGAAGAGAAATGATAAGAGGATCCGACCTGAGGCTGAGGCTGAGGGTAGGAGAGACAACCTTGGTCGCGCCCGACACCTACATCCAAGCAACTATCATGATTCATTCAAGGAGGAAACTCTATGATAATAAATATTGTGCAATAAAAAAGAGGGAGACACGTATAATAATAACCATGATGGTAATACAATATCGAACCCTCACCCAATCTTTATAACAGTCCTTAGGAAAAGAATCTTTATTTTTCAATATTCCTACTAAAACATCATCATAAGTTTCCCCTTCGAAAACGTATAAAACTCTAGATGTGTAGAGAGATAAAGAGTATGAGAGGGAGAAGCTTTGCTACCTATGCCATGAGTTTGGTGACGAAGTATCATCTTGAAACCATCCTTAACCTACAACAAGGTGAAACAAATTGATTAGAAAATCCCCATACACATCTTAACAAAAGCAAATATATAAACGTTAACTTACAACACATGAGAGAAATTAACTCATATAGTCGAAAAGTCAACATTCAAGCTTGAATAAAACTCAATTGTGAAGGATAGAAGCATGACAACAATTGATTACACTAGTAACACATAGCCTTCTAAAGTAATGAAGCATAACGGGACTGGAAGAGCTCACATTCTAGCAAGAGGATCAATATATCCCTGGTCCATGGCAAGAAAAGAAACCTTGAGAGCATGAAACCCTAGTCTCCCATAGTAAACCAGTGTAATATTGAAACAAGAACAATTAATTACACGAATTCGTCATTTTTGAGGTCATAGTACCTCATTAACAATGTACATTCAAGGCATGGTATGCAATAAATTGTGATAAGGACCCAAAGATTAGGTGGAAAATAAGTCAAACGTTTATTGGTGACTATAACTCCAGGTGGAGTACGCTTTACATGAAAACTCCTTGTACTTTCAATGCTACTACATGGATATATTTTACCCTCCTATGACAAGACTTTATATAGTTCGACAGAGTTTACAACCTTTGTAATGCACAATAAATGACTATGGAGAATTCCACTCTCACGCCATAGGTAATGGCACATACCAATACCTCAATATTGTATGTAAATGGACCTTTGCCGCCTATGTGTGTGTGTGTGTAAAATGACTCACTTATGAGGAAGATTTAGGATTTATTGAAGAGTTATCATTTGCACTAATGAATATGAAATGTGGGACTTATATAAACTAGATTAGATGCAAAAGACTAAGACTTCGCTATGGAGTTTATATTTGGTGTTGCAAGTCTGATATTTAATTGATACTAGAGAGAAATTTAGTCCTTGAGGTAATGGACTTTACATTTAACGCAATTGACAATTTGTAGGTTGTATTTATTAGAATCCAAATTTAAAAAATGGAGTATTTGGAGATTGTACAAAATGGTATCAGAGCTTATTATGGTCGCGACACTGGGGCCTTATGGACTCTACCATACAACTAGAAATTTAAGGTAAAACCAATAAATTGTCATTTTTATGTACAACATGACGAGCATTTGTAGGATAGGTTAGCGGATCAACGAGCAATACATTTACAGTTGTAAAATTTGGCCATTGATACAACCATGTCAAGGGAAGGAATTAGAAATTAGTTGGGAAGTCCTGCACTAGCAAGAAGAAGATAGGAATCCTAGAATAAAATATGTCAGAGAAACAAAAGCACCTACAATCATGGAGAAAGTGAAAAGTCAACAGGGAGTAGTATATAGACCACCAACTAAAGATGAATTGTCGGTTGAGTTGAATATTAACTGAAGGCCAACAACCCCGTCAGAAATGATGGAAACTATAAAGAAATTACGAAGTCTTAAAGCCGACAACAAGTACAATATGAAATAAACATGATTTTCTTACGTAATCTTACTAAAATAAAAAAATAACCAACAACATATCCACACTTCTAGTAATACGGGGAAGAAAATATCCAAAGTAAAATGTTCCAAAAGAAAGGAACCAAAATTTAACTTCAAAACTATTGTGGAAAATAGTTCATTCAGTAGTGAAGTAACTACTTCTGACAACTGAGAATGTGAAAGTACGATGAACTCGCCTCCCAAGAAGAAGTTTAAACAATAGATTCTAGTGAATTTATCGGGGAATTTAAGAAAGTTAAACCACTCACTTTCAATGGTGAGGTTAAGATAGGTGACGAAGCTAAAGCCTAGATTTTGGGCACGAAGAAATATTTTAAAATCTACAATTATAACAACAACATGGAATTGTTTGTCCATATTCAATCTTAGCACCAAAGCATCTATTTGGTGGTAGAACTTAAAATTGACCAAGGGAATCAAGGAAAAAGAAGTCAAATGGAAGGATTTTAAGAAATGATTTAAGAAAAAAGTACTTATCATAGAGATTTTATGATAAGAATATAAAAGGCTTCAATGAGCTTAAGATGGGGCAAATGTCTATAGATGGTTTTTTTAACAAATTCTTAGAAATGTTGGACTATGTTACATATATTAAGGAGGAGGAGATTAAAATTCAAATGTTTTTTATTTGCCTTCCTCAATATTTTTGGGATAAACTTGAATTCGATTGTCCAAAGGATTTAGAAGAAACTTTTCACAAGACAAGCTTGTGTTATGAATAGAGTCAACACAAGTTTGAAAACTTGAAGATCATAAGGGAAAAAAAGAGGATGAAATCTGAACGGTGAAAGAAAGGGTTTAATTCTTCTCCATTAAGAAATTAAGCCAAGTCTTTTCAGAATAGTAATAATTTTGGAAAATCTAAATTTCCACAAAATTCTTCGACTCAAAGTAGAAGTCATCTTTTTGGAAATGTAGTGAAGAAACCTAAAGGGACAATTTTAGGACCATTACATTGTTGGGCCTGCGGTGAAAATCATTGATTAAAGGAATACCCTCATAGAGGTGATATTATTAAGACTATTCATAATATTCAAGAAATTGCCACTATTAATGGCATAGCAAGAAGCCCGTGAATTTATGTAGTTGCGTACAATTGACAAGCTGGTCACGAATCATCTATCATGGAATTCAAAGGTAAAATTACGTGAAAACCAATCTCTATTATTATTGATCCTGATTCATGTAAAAATTTTGTTTCCCCAAAAATTGTTGAGCAATGTGCATTAAATAAGAATAAATATATACAGGTCTAGATGGTACAGTTGGCTACAGTAACTAAGAAGAAAATATCTGAATTAATTGAAAATTGTCCTATAGCACTGAATGGGTTGTCTACAATAGCATAACTGGATTTTTTCCTTTAGATTCTTATGACCAGTTCATAGGCATAGACTGGTTGGAAAAACACAAAGTCATATCAAATTGCTTTACAAATACTTTCACCTATGAGGATGATGATGGTAATGTTAAAACAGTAAAGGGAATGCCCCATAGTGTTTCAGTATGGAAAATTTATGCTTTAAAGTTAAAACGTGTCACTGGGAAAGGATATAGGATATAGACAGTACAAGTAATAGACTCCAGAAAAGAAAACAAGTCTAAGATAGAAGACTTCCATGTACTTTTAGAAGTCAAAAGTGTGTTTCCTAATGAGATACCTGGTCCAACTCCAAAAAGGTGTTTTGACTTCACCATTGGCCTTGTACATGGAGTTGTCCTTATCTCAAAGGAGCCTTATTGAATAAGAACCCCATAAGTACTTGAACTTAAAATGTAGTCACATGAACTATCAGAAAAAAGATTATATTAGACCTGGTGTTTCCACATGGGGTCTACCGGTCTTGTTTTTTCGAAGGAAGGATGGAACCCTTAGGTTGTGTATTCATTGATTATCAATAGTTGAACAAAGTTAATATAAAAAATAAATACCCCTTGCCTGGAATTAACGACTTGTTTAATCAAGTCAGGGGAGCCAAAGTGTTCTAAAAAATCGACTTAAAGTTGGGTTATCATTGAAGTGAGGATTAAGGATTAAGGCATTGACAAAACTGCATTCAAAACTTGGTATGGACATTACAAGTTTGTGGTTGTACGCTTTGGCCCTACCAATGCACCAGTGACATTCATGTGCCTTATAAATAGTGTTTTTAGTAAGTACCTTGACAAGTTTGTTCTTGTATTCATAGATGATATACTCATATATTTAAAGACAAAATAAGAACATAAGGATCATTTAAGAATAATCCTACAAGTATTAAGATATCACCAATTGTATGCAAAATTTAGTAAATGTGGTTTCTATAAGGACCATATATAGTATTTAGGACATGCGATTTCAAAACGAGGAATTACAGTTGACCCATGAAAAATAAAATCAATAATGGTGTGGCCTACTTCTAAAAATGTGACTAATATACAATCATTTATGGGCCTTGTCGAATATTATCGAATATTCATAAAAAAAGCCAAAGATTGTTTATTCTATAACATTGCTTCAAAACAAAGAAGCAAAGATTGTTTCGATAGAAAAGTGTGATTTAAACTTCTAGAAACTCGCCTCCTAAAGGATTTTAAGGACACATGTTGAATTTGTGTAGGGGCATTAGGATTTGAACCAAGAAACAAAATTTAGTTTCATGAGATCTTCCAAGTGTTTTTGGGCATGTTTGACATGGGAATGCTAGAAATTGCTAGAAATTGCATTGTCTCTTACTGAGAGAAACCCTAGTTTATGAAATCGTCGAAAAAGATGAGATCTAGGCCATGGACCCAGGGGAGAGGGACACCCCTAGAATTATTTCGGCATCCTAATTCCAAAAAATTCAATGGTTCATCAATCTTATCCATGATCATCATTCTATGGCTAGTTGCAACATGCTTGCAAAAGGATTTCAGGGACACATGTTGAATTTGTCCCTATGGAATAGGATTCTAATCAGGGAGCATAATTGAGTTATGTGAGATCTTGTGAGTTGTTTTGGGTAGGTTTTACATGGGAATGTTATCCATGAGCTCACAGTCAAGGAATTTCCAAATTTGACCCCTTAGTACAGAAATTGCATTGTCTCTTACTAAGAGAAACCCTACTTTTCAATATCGTAAAAAAGGACAAGCTTTGGGCCATGGAACCATGGGAAAGGGGCACCCCTAGCAATATTCCAATATATTGATTCCAATAGATTTGATAATTCATCGATCCAAGCCAATTCCTCATTCTATGGCAAATTGCAACTCGCCTTCTAGAGGCTTTGAAAGACACATGTTGAATTTGTGTCAGGGCACAGGATTCGAACCAGGAAGCAGAATTGAGTTCCATGAGATCCTACAAGTTTGTTTGGGAAATTTTGATGTGGGAAAACTGTCCATTACCTCATGGTTGAATAATTTCCAAATTTGACCCCTTAGTTCAAAATTTTCATTTCCTCTTACTAGCAAAAGCCCTAGTTTATGAAATCGTCAAACAAGACAAGTTCGGGTTGTGGACCCATGGGGGAGAGGCATCCCTAGAACTATTTCAATGTCACCGACCCAATGGAGGTGACATTTCACTGATTTGAGCCACAAACATCATTCTATCGCCAGTTGGAACTCACAACCTGAATCCTTTTGGGAACACATGGTGTATATGAGCCCATTGCATAGAATTCTAACTAGGAAATAGAACTAAGTTATGTGAAATCTTATAGGTGTGCCCAGGAATGGATACACCAACCATGGATACAAAGTACAATAAGATGGTTAGAAATTGTACATCCTTTTTAATCAAAACCTCTCGGGATACTGTGAGAAGCGTGACCATGTCCATAATGGCCAAACATAGTTGGGGAGATGATGAAACCCATATATGTTGCTTGGTTTGGATCGCGTGCCCCTGGAGAAAATTCACAAATTGTCCTTGAATGGCCCATGGGGGGAAGTTTCAATTCGTCATAGAATGGAAACCATCACTCAAATTGTGAAACCATCGATTCCAATGGATTTAGGATGTTGGATTTTATCCAGGGGAACCTCTCTAATGTGATTCAATTTCCCAGAGATGGTCATATTATACCATATCCAAAACTAGTATTTTTCTCAATAAGGGCTAGTGCCAATTTCACACAAGGGGGTCTATTTTAAATTGAAATATCCTAGAAAACCATGGAAATCGTGACCACATCCACAATGTCCAAACACAATAGTGGGAGCTAATGAAACCCATTTATGCTGCCTCATTTGGATTTTGACCCCCCCCAATATAATATTTGCAAGTGTTCCACTAAGAAAAACCCTAGTTTCATATCTAGACGAATAAAAGGCACCTCCAACCATGGGACTCGCAATAGTTGGGAACCCCTACATGTAATTTGATGCCAAGAATTCAATGGAATTGATGGTTTCACAATCTAATGCATGGTTTTTGTTCTATGTCCATTTGCAAGTAGCCCCCTGTATCCATTCATAGACACATTTTGAATTGGTCCCGAGGCCTAAAACCACCGTCGAAAATTCAGATTGAGTTCCATTGTTGGCGGATAAATATATTCAATAAGACTCAAGCCATATCTCCCTAGTCCAAGTGGATCTAGAACAAATCAAGCACATAATACAGCCTACTTTCCTAGATCAATAGAGATGCAAGTTAACAGATAGATCACCTACCTAAGGTCTGCAAATCCTCTTCTCTCTTTGTTGATCCAAACTCCAGAGCCTTTGGATCTTGAGCTACAAAACCTTGTAGAGAAAGTGGAAACAAGCAAATAATACATGTGTTTCTAAACATGAATTGATCTAAGCTAACAGTTAAGGAAGAAATCTCT
The DNA here is from genome assembly GCA_001517045.1 of Pseudotsuga menziesii. NCBI lineage: Eukaryota > Viridiplantae > Streptophyta > Pinopsida > Pinales > Pinaceae > Pseudotsuga > Pseudotsuga menziesii. The sequence goes on along the minus strand of LPNX010215623.1, from coordinate 1,242,300 downwards.
AAACATCATAAACAAAACAATGTTTATGGAAAGAGATTTGTATTACTGTAATCAAGGAGATACATAGAATTACATAGGAAAGAACATCACAACCTAGCATTAACGTTGCAATATTCCATCCAAAAATCCAAGCCAAGCCTCCAAAGAGTGATGGTAAGCCTCCAAAGGATGAGATCTTGCCTCCCAAAGGACGATAGGGATAACCTAGAAATTGTACCAGCATAATATTACCATAGTCCTCCCTCCCTTCACAATGGAGAGAGGGTTCAATTTATAAGGCTAAAGGGATAGAGTAGGTTGAGGATTAGGAGAATGGATCTAAGGGATATTCCCCATAGGTTAGGGAACCGAATGCCAGCTCACCTAGAAAGTATGGATGATCCTCCACCTCATACACCTTCGAGAAGGGCCTCGAAGCCTCATTTTTTTTACTCTAAACACCCATGGCGCACTTAGCAGTAGGAGACAGAGCGCCAGAGAGGGTTGGCGCACCTTGCAAGAGGGGAAAGAGTGCCAGTGGTGCTCCTTGACAAGGGAGAAAGAGTGCTAGCAAGAGGGTGGTGCACCTTTCCTTAGGAGTAAGAACTCCATCCCTCCTTGAGGAGGACAAAGAGCTAGGAACAACCTCAAACTCAATCAAATTTAGCTACGGAAACTTTAGGGATTAGGAACAAGGTTGACACATGGATCAATATGACAAGATTTCAATGGAACATCCATACGTTTGGGCATGTGAATCTAGGCATGGAAAAGTTGACCAAGTTGATCAGAGGATTCCATGGTGGGTTATGTGGAATTTGACCCCCCGTTGCAAGAATTGCCATGTGTTCCAATCAGCAATGAATAGTAATGATGACATGAAAAATTCAACATTTGGTGCAACCCGCATTGTGCACACCAAATTCTAAAACATCCACACACACATTAGCTCCCCATACACACATTCTAAGCTTGCTTGTACATGCTCCAATACCATATGTGCATTCAATTATTTCATGCATGCACCTTTTATCTCACATGTGCACCCGAGACTATTAAGGAAGCCCAATTGGTGAACCTACAATGAAGAAGACATTTAGTGACACATCAACAATTATGGAGTGAAGAAGACATATAGGGTTTCTAGGGTTGTATTAGGTTTCTAGGATTATATGTTTCTAGATTAGGTTTCTAGGTTTGTAAATTCAATTTCTAGGTTTCTAAATGACATTTCTTGTCCTAGATTAGGTTTCTCAATTACATTTGTAGGGATGGGTTAGGTTTCTAAATTAGGATTCCAAGGATAGATTAAATTGTAAATGTATGATTGTTTTTTACTAGATATTGGTCAATAGTGACATTGCATTTGATATTAGTGATTTGCCAATGTTACCTTAGTGGCTACAAACTAGGGTTATGCTACAAGCTAGGGTTTCTAGGGTTTATAATACAAACTAGGTTTTATGCTACAAAATAGGGTTTCTAGGGTTTAGGCTACAAACCAAGGATAGGTCATGTGGTTTAAGTTAGTGTAGGATAGGTTATATCAAGGTAGTTTAGGTTAGAAAGGTTTAGTATGTGAGGTTGGGGTAGTTTATGCTAGATTAGGTTCAGATGCTAAGGATAATAGAGTATATATGATGTATGTTAAGGCTAGGTTAGGAAATGTTAATCTAGGGATTATTCAAGTCTTTAAGATAGGATATGGTAGTGTACATGATAGATTATGGAAAAGGTAGGTTAGGCTAAGTTATGGTAGTTTAATTTTAGTTTAAGTAAGTGTTAGATTATAGTGGTTTTGGCCAAGGTATTGATGGTTAAAGTAGGTTATGTGGTTAGAGTAGGCATTGTAGGGTAGGTTAGATGGTGGACGGTATAGGGTAGTGTAGGTTCAGTTACGATAGGCTAAGATAGAGATGGATAAGCTAGATATGATCTAGGTTTGGGTAGGTTTGGTAGGGTAGGTTAGATAGTGGAGTGGTTTAGGCTAAAGGATATTGTTCATTTGAGTAGGTTCATTAAATTGAGAAATCTAAGGAGATGTCAATGGTTTAGGTAAGTGTAGACTATGTTATATTAAGGTAGTTTAGTTTAGGAAGATTTAGTAGGTGATGTTAAGGTAGTAACTGAGGCGGGGGTAGTTTTGGCTAGATCGGGATTGTAACATATATAATTTTCCCCTCTTGTAATGTTTTTGAATGGAGGATAATATTAATTAATCCACATGAAAGTATAACATTAATTAATTTCAGGACATCGTTAAATTAATCTTACCATTAAAACTAAGAAAACATATATGATTGCAAATGACAAAAGAATTTATTGTGTATTGTATAGGGTTTCATACCAGAGATGTATAAAGTCACATAGTATAGTACAAGGAAGAAAACACTTGGATAATGGGCCATGCATAATGCCTGAATACATCAGGCATGCTATGTAGTGTGCATTCTTAGATTGTGAATGAGATGTGGTTAGTATTTTGAGGTTTTACACAATAAATATGGGTCTCCAACCCATTCCTATTAGAAAACCCAATTTCTTAGACCTATAAATGATTATAGGGATCATGGACCATGCAAAAGGCCCTAAACCTCTAACAATTCTATAAAGAGAATTTTTTTCCTACAAGAGGGATATGGTCACTACTTTAAGGATTTGCACACAAGGCATGGATTTCAAGGATGTGATATGGTCCAATGAATGAAAACAAATCTCTTAGGCCCTAAAATCTGCTTCTAAGGTTCAAGGGCCATGCACAACATCTCAAAACACCACACACACTCTATATAAGGAATTGTTGTCAGGAATATTGCACCTTCTGTGGACAGAAGTTGTTCCTTTGGTCTGAATGGTTCAGATCCAAAACAAATGAGTGAACAACAAAGGATGAAGACCTCCCCTGAATGTTGTAAACACCTAGAATAATGCTTTGATGACGAACTTGTGTACCTGTAAACATGTCAAACAAACAAGAACATCAAAGCTACTAGAAAATTATTCACACATCCATACTAGTGACTAAGGAATCCAGTAACATATACATGCGAGATTGATACAACAAATACGTGGGATGGAAATCAGCTTTGCATTAAGAATGAATGAAGAAGCTTACAACCATTGCCTTAGTGTTGAAAAACTCCTCCACAAGACAAACACCTCATCCCCGATAGCTCCAACTTGCTCCCTTGTGCTCTCCAATGGATTGGACTAAATAGTCAATTCAACAGCATAACAATACCATTCAGTTCTCCTCCCTCAACTATGGATATGAGCTTGTATTTATAGGGCTCAATGGATAGGGATAGTTGAGAGAATTGTGGGTGAGGTGGCTCTAAGATCCTACCAAGAGGGATCTCGACTCCAACTAACCCATATTGATAGGGATAAGGGAGGACACGAGGCTCAAGTTCTAGAAGCCTCGAGAATCTTCTCTTTCTCCATTTTTACCAAGGGTATCACTTTTGTTCCCTTATGACAGAGCTGTTTAACTGAGAACTGCTGCAAGAGAAAAGCACATGCGTGGTGGCACCACTTTTCTATAACAGGACACAGGAGGTGCTGAACAAGGTACCGCTCATCAGCCAAAGGGAAAGCACGGTGCTAGGTTTTTTCATGTAGAATTGGTATCCAGAGCAAGTTTCCACTCCAAGTTTGGGATTTAGGGAAAACATAGGGGTTAAGGATCTCATCACATGTTGGTGACAATATTTGGGTATAACAGAATGCCCCCCAAAGCATGAGGCTTAGAGGGATACGATAAGCAAGAGTTTTGAGAGAACAAGTTGTCACTTCGAGGTGAGAGTTAGCTCGGTCGGAGAGTGTCGTAGAGTAGGCATCTTCAATACATCAATTCTTTTGACTCATAGACAAATGTAACCAACTCATGGCTGCAGACCAATACAAGGTAGATCCATGAGAGGAATAGACAATCATGGCTACTAGAATACAACGTAGATCCATGCGATAGAAGACTCAAACTTGGACATAGCTACTAGACATACAACGTAAATCTATGTCATACAGACGCAAATTTGAGCATAGCCATGACCATAAAAATGTGGATCCATGCTTGATATGCAAAACTCCGTCGCAACCTAGGGAAAGCAATGAGTGCTAAGCAAGTACCCGGGGTATTTGTCTCATTTTCCACAAAGTACGATTCTATCCATGTGATTACAATGTTATGAAGTCGAACATGGTAGAAACCACTTGATTACTGGCTAATGATGTGAACCGTTAACAAGTGCGAGGGAGATCACCATTGATGTCAATGATTCCCAAGGTACCCTAGTAAAATCTACTGAGCGTGAATAGATGTCTTGATGTCGAACACCCATTCGATTCTATCAATCAAAGGTCAATGATGTGAACCTATGTCGAGAGCAAGAGAATCCATCATTGAGGCATACAGATCTCAAGGTACTAAATTTGTTTCTAATAATATTTCCCGGATGATGAGCTAATGTCGATAGGAATAGTCTCGTCGAAGGAGGGCCATGATGAATCCATCATCGACGACACGAAACTTAGAACAAAGTTCTAGGATGATGTGAATGAGGTAACCATAATACTGACTCAAAAGTACTGACACAGAGACTGTTTTGACTACAGAGGTAAACTTCTTCAACTTCCCTTTGAACATCGAGCGACACGACAAAAGACTTGTTAGCATGACTAGACCAGACAAACACACAGTGCGACGGTGGACAATTCATTCTTTTGAAAGAATCAAAGGAGTGACATGACTCATGAAAGTGGATCGCCATGGGAATCAGTTGAATACCCAATTGACTGAAATGATATGCAAATAAGTGCCATGTTCAAAGGTAATGACAAACTGCCATTTATTTGCAAAATGATTCCCTTCCCATTTTCCCCATCATGGTTGATGAGTGCCTCTTTTTTGGTTTTTACGAGTTCAAAGAGGGTAACAAACACTCGTTATAGCTCATCCAAAGACAAGTCCAAACTCATATGTTTTACGAACCTGAGAGAGGAGGGGTTCATTCCCGAAAGAGGGTCTCTCAATGTTTAATTTAACGAGTCCAATGAAATTTAACTCGATATCGTTCATGTTTAGAGAGTCTGAACGACCACGGAAGAAGACTCCACAGGGTCCTTTTTCATAAAATAGTTCATCTGAACTGAAAAAGTGATAACCTACCATCATATGAACGACTATTCAAGTGCTTTATTGAGCATGGAGAAGACAAGGTCACTTGACAATCTTTTCGTATTTAAGGATCCCGAAAAGAGTTTAAAGAAGACTCCACTAGGTCTCTTTTCATGATGAGGGATTTTACGAGTCTGAAAAGAATTAGAAAAGGACTATGATCTTTGATGCTAAGTTTCGAGAGCATGACCAAAGTGTCGCAATAAATGCTCAAATACTTTTTTCGTTTTATGGTAGTGCGAAAAAGTCAAAAACAAACTCCCAAAATGTTTACTGCTACCTCCCTTTATCCTGCAACAACTTAAAAACAAATGTTAAAGTCTCCAAAAGACGACATTAAAGGATCATGACTGATAGATTTAAAAATCTATGACATGCCAAAACCTAAAGTGTGTATAAAAGTTATGTAAATAGTAAAAAATAAAAACATTTTACCATTTACCCATAGTGGAGAGCCTTTGGAGCATTTTCTTGGTCATATTTTCAACTGTTGATTCCAGGAGCATCTACCGTCGAATTTACGTACCGCCAGTTCCAGGTAATAGCTTAAACCCTGCTCTTTCATTTCATGCTTTCATTCTTTATTTTTGGTGGTGTTTTGGGCCTATTGGGCGAGCCCTAAAACCATGGAAGCAGGCACCGCTCTTATCCCTTATGGGATAAGAGACACCCTGCTAGAACTGCACCTAAAACGCTTGACATAGGCGGTGCCGGCCGTGGGTGAATAAAAATATATGCACAAGCCAAACTAGCTCAAATTTGATGATTTGAATGGTTGAGGATGTTTCTAATTGTCCTTGTGATGGTTTTTGGCAGGTACCCATTAATAAAAAATGGTCATATGGAAAGAGAGGCAACATGACAATGATGATGCATTTTCCAAACGAAACGCGGGTTGTATAGCCACGTTGAGAGAATGTGGTCTTCTAAAGTTTTTTCGCACATCAAGCATGGTGTCACATGAGCGTCTATTAGAGCATATCCTATGGATGTGGAATCCATAGCAACAGTATTTTGAGGTGGGTGCTCATGTATTGAAAATTGAAGTAGAGGACATCTACTTCCTGATAGGCATATCAATACGGGGTGCTCCCATATCTTTGACTGGTTCCCCTGGAGGGGACATCACTACCCAAGAGTTGATAAACCACCATTGTATTCCTGGGACCAGGACACCGGGGAAGAAAATCCCCATAAAAGCAGTGGCAAATGGCCCTCTATGGACAATTTTTTTTACCATGCAAAGAGTGGTGGGGAGCCAAGGGGTACATCAGGCATATAGAGCGCATCTTCTCTATGCTATAGAGGCCATGGCACCCACAGTTTTCAACTCGACGGAGGCTCTACTCCCAATTTTCAAGGATCAACTGACCAAGTGTCGGCAGGGGGAGCTGAAGCAGTTCATTTTTGGTTCCATTATAGCGTGTTTCTTTTTCGAGCGGGTCCCCCAGATGAGACCCTAGGTGGTTTTTACAGAGTTGAGGGTACGAGACCCTCGCATGTTGAGGTGGGTTTGGATCATGGCTCGCACAGGAGCAAGTAGAGGCAGGGTGAAGTTCGGCAACCTGTTCTTCGGATGGTTGAGAGATCAGCTCCTCATGGTGGAGGACTATGCATATGCGGGCACTGACTTCAGTGGTGACCTAGATCTACTGCTTCCACCTGGTGGACAGTGGGGTGATATCAGTAAGAAACAAAAACCCTAAAATGGAAATTGTGTTTTTATGTTTTTATGTTTTACATTTTTTATGTGAAGTAACGAGACTTGAATATTTTCATGCAGATGTCAGAGCAGCATGACCTGGGGGATCCTCCCCACTAGACAGGAGAGCCGGAGCTTGATTTACACCATAGGGAGATGATGTGATAGGGGAGCTAGAGGAGAACCTCGAGAGGTTGACTCTAGACATCCTAGATGCCTCAATCAATGACCTCCCACCGAGGTACCAGAGACTTACTGTGGGAGTACCGAGTCATTTCAGCAGACTGCTATGTCGAGTAGCCCGAGCGGTTATGTGTTACCGCGAGCATCACTAGATGATAGGGTGCATGATGTATTCACTGAAAGCTTATATTTAGCTTCAGGAATTTTGTATGATGACGTTTTACCTGAAAGCCTGAGTGCTTCAGATGAGGTCTCGTGACCTATTTTTTGTAAAACATGTTTATATATATATATATATATATACAGACTTCTACTTTTTTGTTTATATGTCTCAAATGGTGAATGTATTTTACATGAGTTTTATGTGTCTTTTATAGTTTATTTACAGTGAACCATGTTTGATTTTCATGTCATGAATGGGCAATATGCTAGTCTAGGATGTAATTTTCCAATGAGTCAGCAACTGCATTATGTTCCCAAGCGATATGCTTATAGGTAATAGATTCAAATGACCTCTCCAATAAACGTACCCTCTGGAAGAGATAGAGAAGTACAAGATTCCTAATGGTATAGGCATGATTTAAATGACAAACCACTAGTTGTGAGTCCATCAAGACTACCAAGTTACAAACATCTTGGGAGGCAGCTTCAGTCAGAAGACCTCTGACTACTCGATACTTGATGATATTGTTGGTAGAGGAACCAATACAAACCGCTCCTAAACTGACCAAATTGTAAGCTAGGGAATAGAGAACCCAAGCAGCTGACGCAAGATTCAAGGTGTGGCGACAAGCACCATCAACGAAGCCGTAGAAAGCCATCTGATCTACACGACCAAAACATGGTATAAACAGATACGGACACTAAACTCAAAACCATATTGAAAATACTTAAGCACACTAAAAGTAAAGTAATATACATATATACAAGGTACTATACAATAAATATCTAGGCATAGTACCTCTTCAGGTACAACACATTGGTAGGTTGTCCTAAGGGGATTCCATTGTAGTCCATGAGCTCGTAGGCCCCTTTCTCTAAAACTTTGGAAATAACGAAAGGACCATACCACATGGATTTGTACTTCCCTTTCCCTAGTTTTTCATATCTATAATCATAGGTCAAAACTAGGTCACCTTCGTTAAAGGCATGAGCTTGGACAGACTTGTCATACTGTGCCTTGATGCGTTTCTTGTGTGCCTCATTAGCTAAGGCAGCATCTCTTCTAATTTCGTCAAGGTTGTTTAAGTAGAGAAATATTTCTTCCTCTGAGGAAGTGTCTGGAAGAAGTTCGACAACAAGTTTCGAGGATGGAATCTGACATTGAATTAGCAAGACAGCTTCTAGTCCATAGACAAGCTAGAAAGGTGTAAAACCAGTAGTTGTTTTTACCGAAGTCCTATAATCCCAAAGAGCGGAGAAAAGAATATGGTGCCAGTTGGATTTATGATCTCCAACCATCCGACACAACATCATTTTCAAAACTTTGTTAATGGCCTCAACTTGACCATTAGCTTGTGGATAATAGGGCGTTGAGTTTTCATGACGAAAACCTAGCTTGGCACTTAATTCAGCCATCATTTGATTACGAAAATGTGATCTATGATCAGTAACTATGGACCGTGGTTCTCTGAATCTTGCTATCACATGATTGAACGGGAAGAGAGTGACAATATTACCATCCTCTGCATATGTAGGCATGGCCTCAGCCCATTTTGTAAAATAATCAATGGCTACGATGATGTAACCATGCCCCCCAGCTCAGGTAGGCTTACAATGCATGTAATCGATACCCCATTTGGCAAAAGGGCCAACGGAAATGACGAGGTGTAACAGAGCAAGGTGGGTGTGCTTTTTCAGATAAAAATTTTGACAGCGTGGGCATTTCTTAACAACCTCGTGATAATCTTTAAATACTGAAGGCTAAAAATAGCCAGCATGAAGGATTTTCTGGGATGTATACATCCCAGATAAATGACTGCCACATGCTCCAGACTGGAAATCATTCAAAACTTATTCATCTTCCTCATGGGTAAGGCATAGCCGGCGAACGGAATCGATACCACGTCTATACAAGGTGTCATTCAAGATGAGGTAGTATTTTGCGTGGTGACGGATACAGCGATGATCGTCACGGGATAGAGTGGGTTGAAATCTTTGTGTCTGGAGATAAATGAGCAAATATCCATACCATGGGTTAGTAGTGCTTATCAGGAACAGGAATTCATCCGGGAATGAATCACTGGGCTCAGATTTCGTCGAAGCACAGGGAAGATCACTCATGAGCTCAGCAAAGACCAAGGATTTCTTTGATGTAGCTTTAGCAAATTCTAGATCAAACTCTTGTAGGATGACTATCCATTGGGAGTACATGCCCCTGAGCACATGACGAGCCAAGATGTAATACATAGCGTTCTGGTCTGCTAATACGGTGGTTGTGTGAAGAAAAATGTAGTGACGAAATTTCTAAACAGCAATGACCGTGGCCAATGCTAATTTCTCCACGCGTGAGTATCGAGTTTCGAAATCCATGAGATTCTTACTAGCATAGTAGATCACGTGCTCTTGACCGTTGGGATTGTCCTGCACCAAAACCATAGCGATGGTAGTAGTGGAGGCAGCAATGTATAAGAGAAAGTTCTTTGAATAATCTAGGGGGTGTATCACGAGTGAATGAGTCAGAGCATGTTTGAGATTATCAAAGGCTCATTGGGCTTGGTCATCCCAAAAGAATGGAGTGTCCTTCTTAAGGAGATGCATATAACCGTGTGTTTTCTCTGCAAAATTGCAAATGAAACGGCGGAGGAAATTTTCCTTCGCTTGCAAACTTTGGAGTTCTAGAAAGTTGGTTGGGCCTGGTAGGGCTAGAATAGCGGCAATTTTCAATGGATCTATCTGGATGCCATCCTTAGAAACCAAAAACCAAACATGCGTCCCGTCTCAACGCAAAAAACACATTTATGAGGATTGAGCAGTATGTTATAATGACGGCATCTCAGGAAGATGTCTCTATGATGACCAGGGTGGTCCTCCTGTCACTGTGAAGGAGCTGGGAGGTCATAAAGGTATGGCTCTACAATATGTTTTATATCATGAAACACATAGGACATAGCACGCTGGAAAGTGGCTCCAACGTTTTTCAAGCCAAATGGTAACTTCCTATATGCAAAGGTTCCCCATGGGAAAATGAATGTTGTCCTGTGCTAATCGGAGGGTAAAATCTCAATCTGATTATAACCCGAAAATCCACCCATAAATGAAAAGATGACACTTCCATCACAATTGTCGATAATCTGGTCGATATGCGAAGTGGAAAAGTTGTCTTTGGGACAAGCTTTGTTCAAATCTCTGAAATCGTTGTAGACTCTAATGGTGCCCTGCTTTTTATTGACAAGGACGACGTTCGATACCCATTTCGTCAGGGGTACAGGATAAATACACCCTGCTTTTAGAATTTTTTCTATTTCAACTTTGATAGCTACGAATTTCCGTGGATGGACTTGTCTTAGTTTTTTCCTGACGGGTTTTGCAGTGGGATAGGTTTTTATTTCGTGAACCACAATGGATGGGTCTATCCCCGACATTTCTTCCCAAGACCAGGAAAAAACATCTCGGAATTCTTTGAAAAGTGCTCTGTATGCTTCAGATTCTTTTGCTGAGAAGTTGTGCCCAACATGAACATGATCAAGGGTGTCAGGCTTGGCTGATATGTCAATGAGATTTGTTTGAGTGATGTTGCATAGGTTTCCTTCAGAATCCGTGTTCTGCAACAATATAGGAGTTTAAGGTGTTATGAAAATTTCAGTAGTGAAATGGGATGCAAAATCATGGTCTACCGAACTGGTATTGGGCAGGAACGAGGATCTATGGTGATGATCCTCCCATATAGGCTCACTCGTACTCATGATCTCCATAATGGACTCAGCGGAAGGAAAAGTCTGGGAGAGATCATCCAAAATAGGAAGAGAGGGTTCTAACCAGTAGGGCAGGTGGTAAGGGTCTGAAGCCACCAGATGAAGGTCATTAGTGTGGTCATCGAAAAGGGTTTGGATAACCGTACATTTATTCATGCAGACTCAATAAGGTGGACTCAACAATTTGTTTTCCCTTTGGATCATAATCAAATGAAGAAATCATATTTACCGTCGTCGTGTCTATGTTAGGAGGGTTAGACGGAAAAATCCCCATAAGGGAAGAGTCCTTCAACATGCCTACCCCAATCAACTGGTAAGGAGGAGGGGACTGTCCTAATATAGGGATGTTATTATCCATAGGGGTGGTAAAATTTCGCGTACAGAAATCGAGCTGGTCAATGGTTACAATTCTCCCGAGATGCTGAAATTGGACAGTTCAAAATACCGTCGAAGCAACAGTAGTCATGGCGTAAAACCAATTTCTTCCTAATATGAGGTTGTAATCTAATGGGGCATCTACTACTTCCACTTGAATAACAGTTTTTCCCCCAAGATCGACTGAAAGTGCTGGTATGAGGCCATGGGGTTGGAAACCTCGTCCATCAAAGGCTTTTAGAGTCATTGGTGATGTTACAAGCTTGGGAGAGCCAATATCTTTCCAACAAGACAGGGACAAAATCAAAGTTGAAGCTCCTTCATCTAAGACAGTTCTAAAGACCTTCTTTCCAACTACTTTCGTTATGATTTGGAAAGCAAGTTTGTGAGGTAGTCTAGACTTATAGTTCTCAACATTGAAATGAATCAAATTAGTGTTGTTCGGGTCTAAAGCTCCTAACGCAGTTAACAAGTTTTTGCATTATGTAGGACAACTTTGGAGTACTTCCAAGGTAGACATTGCACATGGTGCCTAAGCAATATCTTCAACTACATTATAAAATTGGGCAGCTCGGGCATTAGGATTAAAAACAGCCTTCCTAAGAGTACTCTTGGGTGGACGCAAAACCATGTCGAGATTAGGTTTCTTGATGGTTAGGGGACCAATAGAGGGAGATTTTCCTGAAGAAGGATTGTCTTCTTTCTTGTCTGCGGGTTTGTCATAATTCTGAATCCGAGTTTGCAAACAAATAGTGTCTAAGGACATCATGAAAATTTCCTCTGAAGAACTATAATTTCCCTGATTAGACATGTGGTCTATCAACTGTTGTTGAGAGGGAAAAGGATCCATGAGAACCGCTGGCGCGGGATTAGTTTTTAGGAATTGAGTGATTTCTTCACAACGAGGACACTCTTTCTTGAAAAGGTCACCTCTGCATAGAAGACATGGATATTTCATTTTTCTTTTCCCTTTATCATTCTCGTTGATGGTTGGTTTTGGATTCTCCTGCTGGTTTCCAGGTTTTTAATTTTTAGCTTTACCTTTATTTTTATTGTTGCCAGGCATTTGAGTACTCTGAATGGAATTTACCTCGGCAAAAACCTTAGGAGTTGAAGGAGTGGGGGTGGAAGTCTAGGGTTGCTTGGAAGGTTTATCTATCAATAGGGACTGGGTTGAACCAACAATCCCATCAACAGGGGTTTCTGCTGGTGGCTTGGCAGGATCGGTGCTTGGGTGAGGAGCTTCAGGGATCAAGTCATACAACGTTCCAGACTGGGAATATAACAAGTCCAGATATTGGGCTTGAATAATGGCTTGATCTTTGGTAACGACACCGCCCATAGTCACATATTGGGCGATTGGAGGCAAGCTAACATTTGATCCGGTATAGGAGCCTTAATAAGTCTTCTCTGCCTAAGTCTCAACTCATGGATATGATCTGATATGTGGGTGGAGGTGTTATGTCGCAGAGAAGTTAAGAGATCTGTACCCATTTCATAACGGATAGGAAGCTGAAAGTGTGTAATAAAGACAGTTTCCAAAGAACCAAAATCCACAAACAAATGTTGCAGAAGTTCAATGTACCATTTCGCGGCGGTACCAGTCAAAGTTCACTAGAAGAGGCTTAAACGAACTGAATCATCCATTAGAGAGTTCGAAGAACACCACAAATGGAATGTCATGACATGGTTTTTTGGATCATCCCCCTACTTCTCATCAAACTTTGAAATGTCTGATGGTAACTTTACCGGAATGGGAGGCCACGAAGGGTTATGTCGAATGGGATCATTAATCAACTTAAACAAATCAGGTAAATCCAAAGTGGCTAGGAAAGGTAACTGGAAATTAGGTTGTACATACTGGTAGTATTGATATGCCATATAAGTACCAATAGGACCGTAAGTAGACTGATAGACATGTTGATGTGATGAAGAACCGGTGGAAGATCCACCCACGGTGGGTTGATTTCCAGGATCAGGACCGTTAGGACCACCTAAGCCTCTAGGAGGAGGACCACCAGGGCCTTCGGGACCACCAGGACCACTTGGGACACTAGGAGGAGGACCCCTGGGAGGTAAACCTTCGAAGCCTATGGAACCACTAGGAGGAGGGACACTAAACCCTCCGCGACCATTAGGAGGGAAGCCACCAGGCCCCCCAAGACCACCAGGACCATTAGGACCATAAGGAGGAAAGTCGCCAGGCCCTCCAGGACCATTAGGCCCCCCAGAGGGAGGACCTCCATAAAGTGGTCCTCCGGCACCCCCCGCAATATGTATAGGTATTCCTCCCATAGCTAGCATGTAGGACCAGTTAGGTTTCCCCCATGGAGTGAAAGTATTACTAGGATATGGAATTCCAGCATAAGGCATTCGTGTAGGAGTGGGTTGGTAATTGGTATTTCCTACATGTACTTGATTTGCTGTGTAACCATACCCCCAAGAGGTTTGATTGGTTACAGGTTATGCCCCCAAGGGCTGACCTGAACTAGATGGGGGGTTAACCGTATTCATATGGGTAGGAGGGACATAGACTGTAGATTGCTCTATACTAGAGTTCTGTCCATGACTAGCTACAATTCTAGTGACAGGTAACGTAGGTCATGCCGGGGGTTGCCCCCTAGCACTAGAAGGTATTGATGAAACAGGAATTGAATGTTGTTCCCCAGGTGCGGAAGACCCCGGAGTATTTGGAACATACATAATATGGGAGGTGGTGGGGTTGGTAGTTTGACCTGGATTATGTAGAGTCACAGCGCGATCTAGAATAGGTTCAATGGGTTTCATAGAATCAACAAGTGAGCAACATCCCATAGGCTAAGGGTCCGGATAACGAGGAAAATATGTTGAACGAGGTGGTGGTGTACCCAATATGTTATTTATTTTCTTCTCAAGTTCTCTTGCATGGAGAATAGTTGCCTGATATTGTCTATGTTCTTCTTCATTTGGTGAAATATCTTCAGAAGAGGTTGGACGGGTGCCAAACGAAGCAATGGCTTGTCCCGTAGAGGTATCCCAAAGCAGAGCATTGGGACCATAATCTAGATGGGTAGTATCATCAACATGTCCTTCCATGGAAGAATGGAACAAAATATTTCCCCTAGAAGGTTGTTGGACCAAGGGAGGACCGTGCGAAGGATATGGATCTCTGCTTTTTGCAACCACATTTTCTCCCACTTGGGAGTTGGTAGCAGCTCCTTGGTCGATAGCTTCCATAGGATCTTCTCCTGAAACAGGAATAAAATTAGGTGGCAAGCCCCATACTCTTCTGGACTGTCTTAATTCAGCCAATTTGTATAGTTCCTATCTAATCTAGGGTCTCAAAACTAGAAAACACACTAAACATTTCCCTGCTCAAGCTATAGGCCAAATAAGAAAACTTAAATGACAGGAGGAGTTCAGATAGTCTGGTCTCTCACCAGGATTGTCAAGAAGGTGCCACTCGCGATATACCACAAGGGTACGTGCGTAGTAATATCCCCAAATTTTGTTCTCGGTGTATGGCTCCAAGCAAGATAACCAAAGGGCTTTTCTCAGATAGATAAGGCATCCAAGTGGGGTCTCCCAATATACACAAGGTACGTGGGAGTTCAAATCAGTAGTAGTGATGTCTAATGCACAACCGTTCACAAGGGTCCTTCCTATATACAATCGAGTACGTGAAGTACCTTTCTATATACCTCAAGGGTACATGAAAGGCCGTTTGATATACCGATGGTACGTGGAAGAACAGCGCGAGTCCCAGGATGTAGTGCGGACGAGTAACGACAGCTCCTACGCTTAACGACGCCCGAACATGTCTTTATCCTATCACTCAAATTGCTACGTAATNAGTGGACGGTTAGGTGAATGCATGGAATTTTGACAGAAAAAGTAAAACCATGCAGATATGTAGATGCAAATATTTCACTTTACCGTTCGAGGTATGCCTGATTACGGGAGGGAAAGAGAGTATTTTATTTTCGTTTTGAAAACCAAAAATTCCCAAAGAACTACTTTGAAAAAATCAAATCCAAATACAAGCAACACATTCCAAACTCATTTTTATTTTTGAAAGCAATCAGATGGATAAGAGTCTCTTTTCCTAAAAGAAAAACAACAAGCACTCTACATGCATATGCACTCTATTTTTTCTATTTTTCTTTTAAACATAGATAGATATAAATTAAAACTACACTATTTTTCCTTTTGATGAGATAGTACTAATGCAAGAGAAACAAAAGAACAAAGGGAACCTGAAAGCTTGTGAGGCTAATCAGAGATCCAGTGCCCTATGCTCAGTAATGATAATGACCTAATCTCAATAAAAAAAAAATCTTTTTAAAAGCAAAAAGAAGTCCTCTATGAAAAAATGAAATTAAGATGATAAGCAAGTGGTTTTTCTTTCAGTCTATATAAATGAAACGAAAAGAGATCTAACTGAAACCTAAGCTTTCAAAATTTCCTTTCAAAATCACAACCAACAAGCATGAAAGCAAATGAATAACCAACAAGCCTAACCTAGCTCTCGAATTATTACAATCAAACCAATTTTACCCCAAAATTTTCAACCATGAACATTCAGATTCAAACAAGCAAGCCTGACAGTGCAGGGCTAAAAGCAAACAAACTCTACTTTTTGCAAAAAATCACAAAAAACTAGTTCTGGAACAAGGCCTACCTGGAACTGCGTTGGAGGGGTCTTGACAGAGCGTTTCTGGACGAGCACCGCTTCTGGATAACAACACTCAAGCAGTGGCACCACTTATGGCTAACGGGGTTCAGGTGGCCAACAGCACATGTGCAGTTACCTGAATAGATCCAAAACACAAAGAGAACGAGATTTCAAGTTAAAAAATTGATCAAATCAAGGTAAAGACTGATGAATTGACAGTAAAAAAGAGCATATAAGGTCGAAATAGTTCATATCTGAAAGTTTTAAACCAAAATTCACTAAGTCAGATGGCAGATCTGACTGAAGAGAGTTAGAAACTGGAGCCTAGATTCAAACAAGTGTTCAAGGACTAAGGAAGATCAGATCAACTGAAATTTGCTTTGTCCCCCAGCGGAGTCGCCAGATTTGTTGTCAGGAATATTGCACCTTCTATGGATAGAAGTTGTTCCTCTGGTCTGAATGGTTCAAATCCAGAACAAATGAGTGAACGACAAAGTATGAAGACCTTCCCTGAATGTTGTAAACACCTAGAATAATTCTTTAATGACAAACCTGTGTACCTGCAAACATGTCAAACAAACAAGAACATCAAAGATAACAGAAAATTATTCACACATCCATACTAGTGACTAAGGAATCCAGTAAAATATACATGCGAGATTAGTACAACAAATATGTGGTATGGAAATCAGCTTTGCATTAAGAATGAATGAAGAAGCTTACAACCATTGCCTTAGTGTTGACAAACTCCTCCACAAGACAAACACCTCATGCCCGATATCTCCAACTTGCTCTCTTGTGCTCTCCAATGGATTGGACTAGATAGTCAATTCAACAGCATAACAATACCATTCAGTTCTCCTCCCTCAACTATGCATATGAACTTGTATTTATAGGGCTCAATGGATAGGGATAGTTGAGAGAATTATGGGTGAGGTGGCTCTAAGAACCTACCAAGAGGGATCTCAACTCCAACTAACCCATATTGATAGGGATAAGGGAGGACATGAGGCTCAAGTTCTAGAAGCCTCAGGAATCTTCTCTTTTTCCATTTTTACCAAGGGTACCACTTTTGTTCCCTTATGACAGAGCGGTTTAGGTGAGAACTGCTTCAAGAGAAAAGCACATGCACGGTGGCACCGTTTTTCTATAACAGGACACAGGCGGTGCTGAACAAGGTACTACTCATCAGCCAAAGGGAAAGCGCGATGCTAGGTTTTTTCATGTAGAATTGGTATCCAGAGCAAGTTTTGAATCCAAGTTTTGGATTTAGGGAAAACATAAGGGTTAAGGATCTCATCACATGTTGGTGATAGGATTTGGGTATAATAGGAATAATTAGCCTATGAGTGTAATATTGACACTACTTGAAAAAAATTATAGACTAGGTATAGGTTGCATCACCGTGGCCATGGTCCATGAATAAAAACTAAGTTCTAGTTCTCATTACATGACTCATGGGCCATGCATAAGAACTTCAACCACCACACACTATATCTACATGTAATCTTTGGCAATAAGTGGGACATAGGCACCATTTTGAGGATTTTTAATCCATGTATGGCTCTAGAGGCCTTGGGAACAATATAGGGTGAAATTATGGACTTTCAATGTATCACTTACTTATAGAACTTATGGGCTATTGTGTGGGTCCCAAAATATCGCATAGGTCATGTAGATGAAATCCTTTGGTCTATAGGTAGGATATGGGCACCAATTGTCCCGTAGCCTTATCTGTGATCGAAGGACAAAATCTAAGTACTTAGACCCAAGAATATGTATTCAAGGATTTATGGGCAATGCAAATATCCCTAGACGACTACATAGACCTCATAGAGGGAATTTAAGATGCATGGCCTTGTTAAGGAACTCTAGGGATCAATTATAAATAACACAATTTAAGACAATGCAAATTATCATAATTTTCAATCCTAACTCTTTTTAATAAGGTGTTATTGTGTGGGCAATGAGTTGTTTTTGTTTACTGCTTCTTGGTCAATTTGTAAGAAGGTATAGTCTTCATAGATTAGGGATCTTTCGTGATAGTTACAAATTTGTGAAAGATGAGCAAGGTGTTTTGGATGTTGCCCTCCTGTGGGAGAAATCCATCTTTGGCATGATGTAATCTTTCTTTATTATCCTTTTTAATACAAAATACTTAACCATTTATGTTACAAAAATAATATGTTATAATGTGGATTGGAAGAGGGATAGTAAATGCATGCATGTCATATAATGTGATCAAGTTATTTGATTGATTTTTTTTTGGATAAGATTATATTCATCATGAGACACTCCCATTTTTAATGGAATATGTATGTGATCTAAAATATATTGCATGTAATAGTAATAATACATATATGTCAAATTCACCATTCATCATTCAACATAAACCATGAACCATTCACATTCACCATGAATCATGTAACAGTCATAATATATAACATCAAATCCACATCAATAATGTAAAACTCTAGAAACACTTTGTCATATACACCAAATGACAATCATGTATTTGTTTTGGAAATAGGTCCAAAATACACTTTTATATAGGATGTAACATCGTTCCCAATACATATAATGGATGTTCATGCCAAAAAATAGAATAAGTGCAGCTCATGGCCAAGACATAAATAAACATCTCCTACCCAAAACGACACATCGTGGCTAATGTGCATAGTGGGTGTCTCAATCACCCTGGCCACCATCAGCACCCCAATGCTCATCTCCAAATCAATTTTCTTCCTCTTTGAGTTGGAGGAAGCTTGATCCCCCCCTACATCTGGGTGTAGAGTGTCTCTCCGAGATCTAAAAGGGAAACAACAACATATGATTTTTCCCACAATTTTATCAATTACTACACATAAAAAAAATGCAATTAGAATTCAAATATTGAGTACTCACTTAAGACCAGATAACATGTCGTGATGGGGTTGTCCATCTCCTAAATCCAAGTCTCTTTGTAATGCCTCCCTGCAACAATAAAAAAAAAAAATTAATACATAAAAATCAAAATGTGTTAATTCACAAGTTTCATTCATGCTTTATAAGATTTTAATGAACTTATAAATCTCACTGTGAATATCTGAGGTAGTGTGGGAGATTTCCCTTTTTTACTAGGAAGTGGAGCACTGGGTTGGACAACTTGCTCTGAGGCAATGGTGGTGGAGGGGGTTGATGTATGTAGGTGAGAGGGGGATGATGTAGGAACGATGGAGGGGGGTGATGTACATAAATGGGTGGGGGTTAATGTAGGAGCAATGGATGAAGTCAAAGTGGATGGAGCAGATGGAGCCAAATGTTGGACATGTGGGGGAACCATGAGAGGGGTTCATTGTGGGAAACAATATAGCCCTGGTGGTTGTACAATGTCGCAGTGGGGGGGCTATGTATGCCTATCATAGGGGAAAATTGACCAGTCGCGAGACTCGACATAAATTGTAGAAAAAATTAACTATGTGGAATGTATGGATAAATGTGTGGGTATGATGATCAGATAGTGGGAGATGGCACATGTATAAACATATGTAATATGTTTAATAAGTAGAAAAAAATGTATATATATATTTTTTTCTAAAACGGTTATGGGCCTTTTATATTAACTTCTAGCTAAGCAGCTGCCAGTAGCGTTACACACAATGTTTATGATCCAACATATGCATAATGTCCAGTGATACGGGCATAGTTATACTAACAGATCCCTTTACAAAACTTATGGACTTTGCTAAACAGACATAGAAAATCATAATAACGCATACATAGTAAAGAAAACTAGTTTTGCAGGGGTGAAACTGATCAGAGAGGAGGGATTTCAACTGAGTTTGGCTATGGGCCTGCCTCAGCGTTCTATCTTTGGAGTCTTTCCATGCTCCTTGAGCAGTGCTTCTACCTTCTTCTCTAAATCTGCCATCCGGTTCCCTATTCCTCTTGAGACATTGGCAAGGTCCTTCATGCTCATCATATTGTCCTCGAATATTTCCTCCCAGAGTTCTTTGAGCTCCTGGTTCATGCACTCCCAACGACTTGTTCCAGTTTTTTGCATTCTGATCTGCTTAGTCTCCAGCCTGTTTACTGCAGTCTTCACTTCATCCAGATCGATCTGAATTTGAATGAGTCTTGCCTCAAAATTGGAGGACGAGCTTGCAGCCATCCTTGCGTGGCTCGACCTACGAACTTCCTAGACCCCTACGCGTGTTCTGAGAGCAGCCCAGCGATATCTTCGTCATTTGACAGTGCAGATTACAGTTAGCATTGGGCTGGAGCTTCCTGATATAGGCCCGGTCCTTCCTTTTCCTCAGACCCTTGGATGGATTCTCATCGATTTCTTCATATTTTCCTTGCTGGGCACGAGACTCTATGGAGGGCATCGATTGGAGGCTGTTCCTATTGATTGCAGAGCCGGTACTGGAATATCAAGAGCCATGTGAAAGGCTCTGTCCAAGTTTTGTCTTGCACCTGTACTTCCATCTCCTCGAATGCCTCATTCTGCACGCCTGCGCTAAGGAATCTTCTATGTCTAAAATCAGATTGCTATCTTTCCTGACAAGAGCATTTCTATTATTCAGCTCTCCACGATCACTAAGGAATAGGCTCGTGATTTTCGATTCCATTGACGAGGATAACTCCCTTGCTCAGGGAGGCACCTATATTGGCTTCGTGATCCACTATCTGGTTGAGATTCCTAAGGACGTGGTAGCATTTAAATTCTTCAAAATCTTTCATCTGGGCTATGACCTTCCGGTGATAGTGGGCCAAGCCCATGTTATTAGGGGCCTTCTTCAGATTGAGAGCCTGAATGATGATTCTGGAATCACCTATGATAGCCAACTTCTTAATGGATAATCTTCTAGCTTGAGTCATACCTTGCCAAATGGAAAGAATTTCAGCTATGTTATTTGTGTTTTGACCCAACCCCCGGGAGAAGTTGAGGACAATTTTCCCTGAACAGTCTAGCAAGACTCCCCCGCTTCCCACAGGTCCGGGATTCCCTTTCAAGGCCCCATCCACATGCAGAATATGATCCTTCAGTGAAGATCACCACTTTATGAACTCTTGCTCCTCTAACCTAATTTCCCACTGAGAGTAATGCTTAGAAGTGTTCTTGGTTCTGGCTAGAAGGGAGGGTTATGGGCCATGAAACCAGCTGTACTCATCTTTGTCAGGGGTAGCCTCATTGGTGATTTTAGTATTAGAAGCTACCAGCTCTCCTAGTAGCGACTTTACTTTGATTGCAACTTGGGCCGGTGTCCCTGCCATATCCCTGAAGATTCTGTTATTACGTTCCAGCCACAATTTTCAACAGAGGATTTTTGGAACCCACATCCAGCACTACTTTAACAATTTCAACCTGGAGAAGGAGAAGGGCGCAATTTTGGGCCAGGAGGCGAACAAAGAGGTGACAGAAGGAGGGAGGGTCAAATTCAGCAGATCAAGAAAGAAATTCCAGAGATCTAAAGCAAAGGGGCACTGAAGAAAAAGGTGGATCGAGGTTTCCTCATGGCAGACACAAAGAGGGCATCGTGAGGGCCCTTCCCAACCTCTTTTTAGAAGGTTGTCCTAGGAAAGAATACTATCATGCAGGAGGGACCAGCAGAAGAGATCTATTTTGGGGAGGGAGGGATGAAGCCAAAGGTTTCTCCACACAGTGGGGTCCGGGCAGCCCAAGGAATGGCTTTTAAGGCTTCATAGCCAGCAGCTGCAATGTAAAGGCCAGGAGAAGAGCCCCAGCCTCTTTTATCCTTCTTCTTGGTTGAGGTGGGGGTGAGCCCTTGAAGAGCATCTAGAAGGGAACGAGCTTCACATTCAAGTTCTTGCGGGACGACCCCCAGGTCCCACTTAGACCAAGAGTCATCTGAATTCCAGATAGATAAGTCCCATAGGGTGTATTTGTTGTTGGAGTAGAGCCAGTTTTTGATGTTATCCATTCCCTCCAAGGCTTTTAAAGGGGACTGCCCTAGAATGGAATCATCCCAGAACCTGATTTTGGTGCCATTCCCCGGAATCCAAGTGAGATTGGAGGTGATCAGATCAAGGGATTTTAGACAGAGAGAAAGAATAGGGGATCCTTTCCTAGTCCAAGGGGGGTGATCAAGACACCTCTCTTTATGACCACAGAAGTATTTAGTGCTGAGGGCTTTGGAGCTCCAAGTAGTTTTGCTGCTTATCATTTTCCAAAGGATCTTGCCACCCATGGCCAAATTCTGAGTGGCCACATCTCTGATTTGCAGCCCCCCTTCCCATTTAGGGGCTTTGACCTTATCCCAACTGACTAAGTGCATTTTTCTTCCTTTATTTCTTCCCCCTTCCCAAAGGAAGTTTCTCAATAGATAGTCAATATCTTTCACAATTCCTTTCAGGGCTAAGAGGATCGACGCCTGGTAGAGAGGAAGGGAGGTAAGAATAGAGTTTATAAGGATTGTTTTCCCTGCTTTGTTTATCCAGGTTGCACCCCATGCCTTGATCTTATCCTTTAGCTTGTCCACCAGAGGCACCCAAAGGCTCCTTCTGGGTGCATCTTTTACGAGTGGAATTTCTAGATATTTAATGGAGTCCCACGTGGATGTTCCTTCCATTTCCAGCGCCCTGGAAATGTCGATCATTTCAATGGGGGGGCAGTTCCAGCCATAAATTTTGCTTTTCCTCAAACTAATTTCGCTGCCTGAGACTTCAGTGTAAGCATCCAGCTCTTTCCTGAAGGATCTTGCCGTGGTGAGATTGGCCTGACCCAAGAGGAGGGTATCGTCGGCAAACTGAGCATGGTTAATTCTCTTCACTCTAGGGGAGATTGAGAGACCGATTAGAGAGCGTTGTTGAAGGCTCTTGTCCAGCTGGAAACTTAGGACCGATGCTTGAATGACATAGAGCAAGGGGGACAGAGGACAACCCTGCCTGAGTCCCCTAGAGGCGTGGAAATAATTAGTTGGTCTCCCGTTAACCAAGGGGGAGATCCATGGCCCCGAAATATAGGCTCTAATTCAGTGAATCAACTGGGGGTGGAATCCCAATTTGAGCATTACAACAAAGAGAAAATTCAACCGAACTTTATCAAAGGCGTTAGCAAGATCCAGTTTGACTATCATACCTTTCTCCTTCCTTTGGCAGCTTGAATGAATTGCCTCTTGAACAATAGTAATGTTGTCCTGAATTTGTCTGCCCTGGATGAAGCCCCCCCTGGTTCTCCGGAATGATCCTAGGGAGGACTTTTTTTATTCTATTTTCTATAACTTTGGTGATGATTTTGTACCCCGTATTGCAAAGCGAAATAGGGCGGAATCTGGAGAAGTTTTGGGCACCTTTCTCTTTGGGAATTAACGCTAAAAAGGAGGAGTTAGTGCTCCCTCCTATTTTGCTGCAAATCTGGGATTTCCTCACCATTTTAACCAGATCTTTTTGAATGATATCCCAGCAAGCAGTGTAGAATCTGGCCGTGAATCTGTTAGGCCCAGGAGCTTTATCCAGGTTCATTCCATGGAGATATTTGCTTATCTCCTCAGTCGTTATAGGGGCTGCCATCCTTCGATTGTCCTCCTTGTTGATTAGCGTGGGAACCTCCGACAGCGAATAGTGATCCAGTCTAGGAGAAGCTTCCATTTCTTCTGTAAACATATTTTTATAAAATGAGTGGGCTGCATGTTTGATCTCTTCAAATTTATTGAAAGTTCGACCCTGAAATTGGATTTCTCTAATGGTGTTGTGATCCTTCCTATATTCTGCTTACTTTTGAAAGAATGAAGTATTTTTATCACCAGCTTGGAGCCAAAGGAAACGCGCCTTTATTCGCCAATAATTCTCTTCTCAACGCTTTATGAAGATCCTTTTGCAGATCAAACTCAGTGTTTAGCAGCTCATGGGTGATCAAGGTGGTCTCCATATGCATCTGGTGGTTACCTATATCTCTTTGGGATTTTTTCCTTTCAAGGATAGGGGAGGGCAGATTCTTAGCCCAGTTTTTAAGGGCTGCTTTGAGCCTTCTCAACTTTTCTTCCCAAATGAAGAAAGGTGAACCCGAAACATTCTTCTACCAGGTTTCCAAGACCAGGTCATAGAAACCATCCATGGAAACCCAGAGCGGGCTGAAATGAAAAGGGATTGGGCCCAGATTTTCTCCAGGGGTCAAGGAAAGAGAGATAGGCTTATGGTCTGAGGTGCAAGCCTGTAGGATTTCAGAGTTGGCGAAAATTCCAAGAGTCAGGAAGGAGGTGTGAACAAGGAAACGATCCAGGCAGGCAACAATGTGCCCCGGTCCCACTCTTTTATTAGTCCAGGTGAACTTGCCTTTGCTGGGTTTGATATCCTCCAGATCCCAATCCAATATGATGTCTTCTACCCACTCCCTTGCCGGGTCTCTTACAGGTGAACCTCCTTTTTTTTCCGAGAGGTCAAGAGTGACGTTCATATCTCCGGCGAGAACAAGATTCTCATGCAGGTTAGTGGACAGGAAAGAATTCAGAGATTCCCAACAATCTTTTTTTTTCGATAGAAGA
Organism: Pseudotsuga menziesii; assembly: GCA_001517045.1. Lineage (NCBI taxonomy): Eukaryota > Viridiplantae > Streptophyta > Pinopsida > Pinales > Pinaceae > Pseudotsuga > Pseudotsuga menziesii. The sequence goes on along the minus strand of LPNX010215623.1, from coordinate 1,217,834 downwards.
ACCGGGGCATAGATGTTGAAAAGACTAACCTGGTGTCCCGTTTCTCGGTGCTGCAATTTCGTGAAAAGCCAGTGGATGGTACTATAGTCCTCTAGTAGATCTAGTGAAGTGGAGTTCCAGAAGGTGGCTAGACCTCCTAAGACTCCCCTGGTGCTTACGGCTCTACCTTCTCCTTTTTTCCAGAACTTTTTGCTGGCCTGGATGGTCTCAGGCTCCGCCATTTTCGTCTCCTGGATCAGAAGTACCTCCGGGGAAGTCATTCTGACTAGATCTTTGACTGCTTCTTCTTTAGACTTACTTCCCAGCCCTCTGCAATTCCAAGAGACGAACTGCATTAGGAGCCGGAGGGGGGGGTGGCTCCTTTCGAAGCCTTGCCTTTTTTTGAGGATCTAGTCTCCATCATATCCGGGATGGTTTACTGGACTCCTACTGTAACATCCCTGTATGATTTCTCCTCCCTTTTTTTTCTTTCTGGTTTCCTTCCTCTAGGGGTCTTCTCAGGGGTTCCAACAGAGCTGCTGGTCTCTGTGGCCCCCTCGTCAGATTCAACTCTGGGTTCAGATCCTAGGGAGATATGCTCATCATCCGTCTTCAAAGGGTCTTTTGCAGAATGGACGCTCTTGACCGGAACCGGATTTTCTGAAGGAGACGTGGATTGAGAAACTATATCTATGAGTTCTTTCACAGGTTCCTTTGATGTTTCAGCGGCTTCTTTCGAGGGCTCCTTTGGAGGACTTGGATTCACAGGTGGCGGTTCCTTCGCCTGTCCAGGTCTTGGATCTTTGGATTTTGGGGCTGCTTTGCTTTTCTTAACATTTTTCCATCCTTCAGCTTCTTCCTTCTCCGGGGTTAGGCTCTTTGGACAGTTCCTTTGAAAGTGTCCATGCTCTTGATAGGTTCTACATTTAAAGGGGAGGTGTTCATAGTCCACTTTCTGATAGTGAGACCAGGTGCCCACAGAAAGCTTCACTGCCTCCAGGTCCACTTCAACACATATCCTGGCACAGTTGTATATGGACTTGTTGTATGCCTTATCAACGAATTTCCCTATTCTATTTCCTATCATTTGCAGCGCTTCATAGTTCCAGCAGTGAACCGACAGGTTGGGGAGCCTGACCCATACAGGTACCTCCTTGGGCAGGTCCACCGTGGGATCTAAATCCAGAGTCCAGTGGTTCAGATACAGTCCCTGGGTTCCCATAAAATATGGGCCATTTCTGAAGATGAGATCCTTATCCTCCTTATTTATAAACTCGAAGAGAAAGTAGCCACTGCTCAGAGGGTAGCAGGTGACTCCTTGCTTGAGGTGGGGCTTCCAATTTCTTTGGATCCAGTCGTCGGTGGTTTTTGCTGAGGGCCAAAGCCCCATGAACTGCCCAACCAGCCCTCTCTCTGACAGAGCAAGGGCAATCTTTACCGAAGTCGTCTTTGGCAAGGCGATTTGAGGAATTTCTTCAAGCTTTTTGATGAATTTCGGGACCGTGAATTGGGCTTTACGCTTACCTCCGTTGGCAACCAGCCTCCTGAACGCATCCACCTCTGCTGACGGAGGGGGAGGGGGATCCCTACCCCCAGGGGCGACCATAGCTCGTTGAAGCCTGAACCCTAGGCGATAACCCTAATGCTCCTCTTGCTCGCGCTGTGTAATCTTTTTCTTTCCGGTCGTACAAACACATAGATTTAACCATGTAATTGCATAGAATTAAACAATGGAGCTACACTACCTGGATTTCGCGCAATCTTCATAGAGACTCGACAACAAACCAAGCTCAGCATACAATGCCTCCATTCCTGGTTGATTTGATTGAACTGACAAACCCTCTCAGGAAAAAAAATGTATATTAACCATACAAACACAATGAATTTCACATCAAGCATATAATTAATTCCACACAAGTTACCTAAATGAAAGGTGATTTTCCCAATCTAAGTGGAGACATGTACTCAATCTCTTCAGTAGGAACCTGTGGAAACATAACAACATTAAGATTGAATTCTCATTTAACACTTTGACAGTTGCAAATAAATCAATTTTTAAATCCTATAATCATACACTCATTTAAATACCTATAGGTGAGGTGTTGCAATATCAGTCGTTGCTACCTTGGTGGAATTAAGGTTGGGAGGAGCAATGTCCACTGACCTTCATTCATTTTTTTCATCTCGAAACAACTGCATATGCTAAAACTTTTAGATACATATTAAATACTCTAAGAAATTTTTATCTAGCAATTATAAAATGTACAAATAAAAATATAATCGATCATTTACAAATCATATACTAACCTTAGACATAAAATTATCTCATGCAGGATCCTTCATAGAGCCATGACAAGTATGTTCGCAATGAGTGCACCAATGGGGTATTGGATGTTGAAAGGATACTTTGCTTAACTGGTTGTCATGGATAGTCTATGAACAGTGGTGCTTGATGGTCCTCCATGTCACTCTAATGGCTCATGCCTAGATGATGCCATAAATGTATTGTGTTGTAGTACACTATGTGTAAGTTGTGATATGGTAGTGGTCGTCTCAGCTAGGAGATTCAATAACTGAGGTGTATGTGGGGGGGGGGGGGTTAGGGTTACACCTATGAGTAGTTGGCCCTCTCATTGGGTTATTCCTAGTAGTGGGTCGATCTTGGGAAAATACAAGACCAACCCCATGAAACTCCCAATGTCAAAATAGTTGACATGCAAACCTAACATGAACTCTGCGTATAATTTCTAAAAAAAATATAGTGGAACCTCCCTACTACTGCAAGGAGGTTTGCCGAAAACCATAAACCATCGACTCATCCAGTTTTGTTTCCATGCATCATATGTGCACCAATCCATGCAAAGGTACCTTTTGCGTGGATCGGGGGTAGTTTTGTCCTAGGGTCAAAGAAAAACGTAACTAGAGTTTATTTTGAGACGTTCAAATCTTTGATGTATTCTTTACTAAAACCGATGGAATAGTACTCTCTCATCCTGGCCCTATACTCGATTATGCTCAATAATTTACCATGGACATTGTTAAATGAGGTAATGATGTTGTTAAGGGATGTGGCTAAGGAAAGTCTCGATGGTTCCCTAGTGGTTCTAATCTCTTGAACCAATGTTCATAATTTGGTTTAAATGTTGGTTAATTGACCTTATGTAGTTGGTTTCTCCTCGAGGTTAATGTTTACTTCAGGATTATGTTTGGGGTTTTTTGTTCTTGGGTTTACCTTTGAGTTGGTTGTTTAGGGATTTATTTCCTGGTTTTTGGCCATTGTGCTAAAGAGGCAATCTGCAATTGAAAAATCATTTGGTTTAAGTTTGGGTTCATTTTTTATAATGTATTTTTTTAATTAAATCATTGAAACAAACAATGAAAATGAAAATTTATAGATGGAATACTGTCTGGATGATGCGTTGGAGGCTTGAGAAGTGGAGGGGAATGTGTGCATTTCTTTTGTATCTCCTCGGACATGTTTCGGTCGGCCAAATCTAAGTAGAATGGGGTTGAAATGGTCCTCGGCCAAATTTTTATTATATAGAGAAGTGTGCATGCGTTGTGAACATTAAAAGCGTGTGCAAGATGTTGTTCCAACGTGGATGCTTTAGTGGCGATTTAACAATTTCCAAACCAAGAGTGTGTGCATGCTACTCGCACACTCCCATTGAATCACTTTTGGGTACAATCTTAGTGCGAGCACCCTAATATTTTTTTTGGCAGGAAGTGAGCTTTGATCTTATATTTTATCATTCATCTGCTAACATTGATACATAATATTATTCATGTAAATCTTCATGTGGGGTTATAATTCGTGCTAAATCCTTTCAAACATAATTCCATCGAGTGCTTTTGGTTCCAAATAAATAGCATATTGGTTATAGAGACCGTTTTGAACATCACTATTCATTGCAATTCCTCGAGTCAAATGTTAGAGACTAATATTTGAGATGGTGATGTCTGATATTTTACTAAGTGTGGAGACCTGTTATTTGCAATGTGTTTGTCAAAGTAACTCAATAGTTTCCTTAGTGATTCACGAAGAAGTTTCTCTTAATTCAAGGAAGAAACTTCTAATTAATACTTATGAGTAATATTTAAACATATTGTTCATGTGTATTTACTTGTAAGAAGGTATGTATAGTTTACATTCAAGAAAAGACTCATAAACATTGTTGTATATTTTTTTTTACTAAAACGGTTATGGGTCATGTTATATAGATAATGAGCAAACCACTAAAAAGATTACAAATTCTGGTTTATATCAATACTAGAGCTGGAATTACCAGTAGAGTTCAAAGCTTCCATCTCCATACATCTACTAACATATTCTATTAATAGTAGGAGGGATAATCATTCTGGAATTCTAAATTAGTTGACGTAAATTATTTCATCTTTTGTACTAATTGTTTCTTTTCTTTTTCTTGCCCTTTTCCATCCCATTTAGGGAGGGATAACTTGGGAAATTTGAAAGTTGGCATAAAGCTCATTAGTTTGTAAATTGATCACCTTATTTGTTGCTTGGTCAGCCTTGGTATTCAACTCCCGAAGAATATATTCAAATTCAAGATGCCTAAAAGTTCTTGAAATGGACTGGATTCTTTTGATCAATCTAGATAGTCTTAAGTTATTACCTTGGTTTGTTCCAATCGTACCCTGGATTATTAGCCATGAGTCTCCTATCATGATAGCTTCCTCTACCCCTAGTGTTTCTAGTTGCTTAAGCCCTTGCGAAATCCCATATGATTCATCCATGCTATTTGTATCAATTCCAATTTTCCAATAATATTCATATTCATCATTCCATTCGGGAGATATTATAACTCCTCCCCCTTCAGCCACCCCTATATCCTCTTTCGAAGCTCCATCAAAGAAGAGCTTGAAGAGTTTCCTCTCCTTCATCCATAATTCCATCTGAGAGTGATCCTTTCTTATTTCTCAAACTTCAAGCGAACGCCTGGCCTTAGCTACCTCTAGATATGCAATGTTGAATTTATGTAACCCGCTTGCTTCTTCGATTGAAAGTTCATTCTTATTCTTAGGCAAACGATATTCTCTTAGAGTTTCTCCCATAAGAACTTGGGTTTTAATTGCAATTTGCGCTAGTCCTTGAGCCTTATCATTGAAGGTTCGTTGGTTACGTTCTATCCAAATGTTCCACATTATAAATTTTGGCAGCATTAGCCAGTAGGCTTTAAGGCCTGCTTTTTGTTTGAAAGTGCCTTGGTAATTTTAATCCAAGCATGAAAAAACTTGTTGAATACTTGTATAAATTCCCGAACCATGGACATACCATTATCTCCCAAACATTTCGAGTGATAAACATTGTTGTATGTTATCTACACACCGTGTTGTATATTTCTATAAAAATGTATATGTAACCATGGATTTCATACAATAACAAAAAAAAAACAATTCCATGCATTTAGTTTAGATATAAAGTATTTAAGAAAATGTTCCACGGATTTCTTAGAATGTGTATATGCTATCCAGGAAAACATGGATACTCATTTATCTAACCATATGATAACTACTGAGTGCATATCTAACAATACCATTTGATTTGAAAAAATCCAGCGTTGCACTTTGAAGTAAAAAAATTGCTTAATCAAAAAAATTTACGATTTGGGTCGAAAAAGGTTGATTTTTTTGACATGATTTTGATAAAATCCAGTTTGAATCTTTAAAAATCCAAGTCACAGTTGTCAAGTTTTTTGAATTTTGGGTGCCCTGGGGGTTTCTGATAGTGTTGAATCCATTACTACAATAAAAATTGGAATTAAAACATAGTTATATTTCGATTTTGCAAAATAAAATAAAATAATGCCTAATTCTGAGAAAGAAAGAAAAAGCAGTCGTTCAATCCAAATCGTCGAATTTCTAGACATTTCCTAAAAAAGTTAAGTTGAAAGTTGAAAATATTTTAGTAATATTTTTATTTTATTTTAAACATGTATACCAATGTTAAATTAATTTTATCAACAGATTTTTTTATTTTTATTGATGTGAGTCTAAAATGGAATTATGTTATTTTTTATTAGGGGAATTTTGAGGTAAAAAATGGGCCTCAGTATTTGTATGTTGATCTTAAGCTGTAGACAACAGTACTGTATGACTTCTCCTTCATTAGCTGTCTGTAGTTGACTGCAGCTACTATTGTTGATGTGCCCATGATACATAACACTTGCTGATGATGTAAAACGTTCCCTTTGATTTCAATGAAACAACAAGGAACTGATATTTTCCCCTAGAAAAAGTTAAAGTACTCATTATCAAAGTAGTACTCATAGATTATTTTTAATATAATATAAATGTACTAAAGTATTCTTAAAGTACTTAGAAAGAAAACTACTCTTTATATTTCAATATAAAATAAATTACAAATACCAAAAAACTAAATGTTTTATTCAAATGTAATTAATTTTTTTATATTTTAATTTAAAATAAATTACAAATACCAAAAAATTAAATTTTGTATTTAAAACTAAAATTATGTAATTACATTTTCGATATTTAAAATATATATGACAAATCTTTATTTAAAATCAAAATCACTTAACATCTTATAATAAAAACAATTTGATGATTAATAGTTTTTGTTTTTTAAATACTTACTATATGTAATAATCTATTATAATTATTATTTAAATATAAAAAATGTATTTATTTATTGTATAAAAATCTAATATTATATTATAATAAATTACTATATATATTCTCATTCGATTGAATTTTAATATTAATACCATTCTTTTTTTTGAAATTTAGGTATTATTAAAGGTTCATATTTTACTATCAACTTTTAACTTTTAAAACATCTGCATCTATATCAACATAAATTAGACACGTACATTCAAGTTACAAAACCAAATAGATACATAAAACCTTATTGTAGTAATTTAAATGAACTATTATACCATAATAAGATATTATATTATTAAAAATTTATTACATATAATAATAATGTTTATTACATATAATCTCATTTGCTTAATATTAACTCAACTTTTTAGTGATAAAAATTTATGTACTATTCTTTCATCTCAATATTAACATTTTTTTAAATTTATTTAATGATGTTATTAATTATTACATTAAAACGATATATAATATACATAATATATATCATAAGAAACTATTAAAAACCAACATAGATCCATCTAAAAAGGGATCTACCAAGTACCGAGAGGGATCAAATCTCTCAAGGTGCAAACCCTTTTTTAGAGTGGAAATGTGTAATCTAAAATTTTTATGGTTTTAGTTTATCTAATTTATGTTGTTATATATATATATATATATATATATATATATATTTACAATTATAAATAATTTAAATTTAATTTAAGTGGACAAGTTATTTTTAATGTTTTTTTTATTATTTTTTATAAAAGAAACGTGTCAATTCTAGGATGATAGGATGAGCACGAAAGGAGTTACAGATATCTCCCCTAGTGGGTTGTAGAATGCACCT